>JAAAKG020160875.1:0-29326 GCA_010014905.2 Druon quercuslanigerum
TTATAATATTAAATATATAATCAAAGCCTATCTTATATGATAAAAATTTTTTTTAACATATGATTCAATGAGTATATTATATAACATAGCATATTTGCATATAAACTTCATTCGCATATAGTCTTAATATCATATCTTTTAACACAAATATATACTGCAAATTTATTTTAAAATTAATGAACCAAGTAGCATTGTCCCTATACTTTATATATATGAAGAATTTCACTCACAAAATGTATGCAAAATGTTATCTTATTTTTTATACATAATATTCGTATGTAATTTTTTTATTAAAGAAAGTGGAACTATCATCCAGAAAATATGAATTTTCAGCACAAAAAAATCAGCCAAAGAAATAAATTTTCAACTAAAATATGAAAAAAAATTATTTCTTATCAAAGTGGTTCAACCGAAACTTACATTAGAATTTTACTCACAAAATGTATGCAAAATGTTATCTTATTTTTTATACATAATATTCGTATGTAATTTTTTTATTAAAGAAAATGGAACTATCATCCAGAAAATATAAATTTTTAGCAAAAAAAAATCAGCCAAAGAAATAAATTTTCAACTAAAATATGAAAAAAAATTATTTCTTATCAAAGTGGTTCAACCGAAACTTACAAAAAAAGTTGAATCCTGAAAAAGACAGACGATTAACTTTCAAGCAAATAGTAAATTAAAAAAAAAATTAAATTTTTATCCGAAAAAGATTTTATTTTTACTTTTCAACATCCAAATATGAGTTTTAAATGAGAAACAAACTTTCTATGAGAATAGTTACATTTTCTGACCAAAAATTTGAATCTTTAACAAACAAACTAAAAAACTTTTTAACACAATTCTTAAATCCTTAACCAAGCAGTTGCATTTTTATTCAAGAAAGATGCTATTTTTAGTAAAATAGATGGATTTTCTAATTAAAAAAAACAATTTCTAAAGAAATTGAATTTTCATCCAAAAAAGATTTCAGTTAGACTTTTCAGCATAAAAAATATGAGTTTTAAGAATATGAATTATTAAAAAAAACAGTTGTATCTTTGACAAATAAAAAAAAAACTTTTTAACCAATTCTTGAGTTTTAAACCAAGCAGTTGCATATTCTATCAAAGAAAGATGCAATTTTTAGTAAAATAGATGAATTTTTGAAATAAAAACAAATTATCGAAAAATAGTTGATTTTTCAACCAAAGAATACGAATTTCCTACACAAAAATTAAATCTTCACCCAAAAAGGATGTCTTTTCAACAAGATTGTTGAATTTTCAAACAAATAATAAACATGATAACCAAAAAGGTAATCTTGTGGAGGAAGGAACAGCACAAAAAGAAAAATATAAATACGAGGCAAGGAAATTACTAACAAGAATTTTATACCAGGGTTACCGCGAAACTTCTTTTTTAATTTTCTCTAATTTTCCATGTACCAATTTTTTATTTTCCCTGGCCATATTAATATTCAAAGACCAGAATCTTAAACTTGTAACATTTTTAACCTACAATCTTTTATAAACAAAACAAACTTTTTCCTGCTCAATAAAACTCCCTGAATTAAAAAAAATTTTGTTAGCAAGTTCGTTGTTTACATAAAGAAAGTACACTCTTCCGTAACAAATCATAAAAAAAATCTCTGGAACCCGCCGATTACTACTTAATAGTGAACCGTCACGCTTCTTCTGCTAGGCGAACGCGCTCGAGAAGCAGGGAGTGCGTACGCAACATTCAGAAACCGCTTCTGAAATTAAACAAAAATTTAGTAAATTTACTATACAAGTTTCTGAATTTAGTTTATAGCAATCTAATTTCGCAAATTTTAGTTACTTCAGTATCTTATATGTGTCAGAATTTTCCGAACTTTGCTAACAGTGCATATAACACAAGAGACATCATTAAAAAGACAGATAGCATTAGCATTGATGTCTCCAGAATCTGTAGGGCCGAATCTTAAAATATTATTTTTTTATTTTTATTTCTCAGGTTTTAATCATCTGATGCTAAATCATTAAAAAATAATCATACCGTAATTACCTATATGTTTTCTAGTTTCTTAGACGAGTCCGATTTAATGAGTAAAATATATTTATAAAAGTCGAATTACATTAATAACACGCAAATTTTATTCATAATACGTAAGTTACATTCACCTCGCTATAATTTACTCAGACCGGAAATGGTAAGTATAAGTGTAAGTACTATTCATGATTTGAAGAATCGATCCTCTCGTAAATATGTTTTCTCTGAGAAGTTGGAGAACGAGTTTGCTAATTCAATCGGAGAATTAAAACAAATACGAAACAGGTTCAGTGAAGCATGTAATTTTCGGCGCACTTCCTTTATTACGCAGAAGCCACTTGATTATTCCATATCACATGTTACCTTTCTTACATCACGCGAACACAAAACGCATCCCTGGGCGAAGATCATCCGTCCTTCGTTACAGGTGCGTGCACGTGAGTGATCTCAGAAGTCATGCGATCATGCGATCGAAACCGAACCCATCCGTACTCTCATTTACATGCGTCTCGAGTTTAAACGCGTGGACGTTTGCTCTCTGTCGAGCAACAGGGATGAGGCTCTTAAATCCCCAGTGATCGGACTTAAATCAATCGCGGTAATTAACACAAGCTTTGTACCGCTAGAATGGAAATTAGACGAGAGGGAATACTTTATCTCATTTCCGGGTTCAAAAGACGAGACGTATTTGGAAAAGGGCACATTATTTCTATGTTCATATATATTAGGGCGTTTCAAATGGACAAAGTTTTCAATTTGTATTTCCTCTCCCCTTCACCCATTTATCATCCACATACTGCCCTCTCCATTTTCCCATCTACTTTGCTCTCTTCACTGATATATCCCACTTCCTTAACGTCTTTTCCTTATAGACACCTTTATCTACTCCATTGCCAATTAATGCTCTCCATACGTAACCTATCACTCCTCACTATGATCCACTCACCTCTTTTTATACTCCCTTTTCCACACCACTCTGTCACCCTACCTGTTCCAACCTCTTTATAGTCATATTCTTTCTCTCTCCAACCCATCCAAATCTTTATTACCTTCTGCCAAACTCCCCTTTTACCTCTATACTTTTTTTATTTCCCTATCTCCGACACCCTTTCTCCTATTTTATCATGTTACGTGATTCACTTCGCCTCTCTTTGTCTCTTTGGTCTCGTCTCTCTGTCTAGTAAACGCTTACTATCGTTCATTTGTCTAACCCCACTCACCTTCTTTCATCTACCCATTTCCCTCTTTTGTCGTCTCACCTTGTCCCATATATCAACACCTGTCTTTTCTAATCTTCGCCTCTTGTCCTCTTCTTCTCTGCACACCCCTTTCTTCTATCCTTCTACCCTATCATATACACTCGTACGACTTACTGTAAGTATCTTACCCTTTCTTTTTTCCACCATCTATTCCTTTAATTCCGTGACCCTTCGCCTTTTAAATTTCCACAAGCTTTAAAACTTCTCTTAACTTCTTTCATTATTTACCACTCTCATCTCTTCCTTCTTCTATATATACTCCTTTTATTTCACCATCTTGAATGACAATTTTTTCCACTGCTCCGTTATGCCCCATTCTCTTTAACCCCTGAATTGAATACTCCGCTCTACTCTCTCCCTTGCGTTCACTTCCTCTTTTCCTCTCTTTGCCACTCTAACGCGCTTTCTTATCCCCTCTTCTGTTTGGCCACCCTAACCTTTATCTTCCTCGATCTACGCCGTCCCCCTTCTTCTTCTTCCTCTAACGTTTCACTCTCTCTGCATTACTTTCCTTTATACCCTTCTTCCGTATCCTACATGCACAAACGTCTCGTTCGCTTTGCTACTCTCTCCCATTGCTCTTTACCTCTTACCTCTGTCGAAAACTTCCCCTATTCCTTTCACTCACCCTTCTACCCTGTTATATACAGGGTGTCTAAAAAGTCCCGGGACGGTTGGATATTTTCTCAGGTAAAATTCAATGTTGACCTTCATTTTGACCTTGAAGTTGACCTTCATTGTTTTTTAAAGGTCAATTTTTTTTAATGGCAACCCCCCTGTTTTACATCTGCAATCGATAGAGCGGAAAATTCTACGTTCAGGTACGTACTCAAGTCATAGGTCAAGTGTAATGTTCAAGGTCAGTTAGAGGTTAATTGAAATTAACAAAGTTTTCAAAGAGGTCAGTGTAATTCCCGAAGTAAATTTCAACAAGAAATTCAATAGTGATCTTCATTTTGACCTTGAAGTTGACCTTCATGGCTTTTTGAAGATCAAATTTGTTTCTTTAAATGGAAACCCCCTTTTTTTACATCTGCAATCGATAGAGTGGAAAATTCTACGTTCAGTTACGTACCCAAGTCATAGGTCAAATGTCACTTTCTATTACTCTCACTTACACCCACCTTACATGTAATTTCCAATTTGCGACACACCCATTCTTTAAAAATAAAAAACCTAATTTTTGTGTGCAAAAATGGGAATTTTTATTACAGATTGAATTTATTAATTTCTTTGATTATTTTAAACAATTTTAAATTATTTTCCTTGGCATTATTTTTTTTTTATTTCAAGAATAACATCTGGGCGCAATAAATGGCAATAAATTTGCATATTTTTAACTATTTATATACTTATATTCAATAGATTTTAAATGATTTATATAATCAGAACAAAATTTTCTTGAACTAAAAAAATTTTTCTTTATATATTCATGAAATTATGGTAGAATGAAAGAGGCTTTCGTGGATTTAACAAAATATTTTATTGAACTAACAATATGTTAGCGTTGAATCGATCAAATACTGCATCTACCAAAAGATTGGGTTAAATCAGTCAAAAAAATTAGCTAGCTCAACTAAGTATTTTGTTCTCCATATAATAAACATATTCTATGGTTGAACGAACGGAAAGAATTTTGTTTCAACCAAATTGTTTTCTGAGTGCACTGATTTTTAATCAATTTTGATGAATTCGAAAGATTTCAAGAGATTTTGAACGATTTCAAGAAATTAAAAATATGCAAGGAATTTTAAAAAATATTGTAGAATTTCCAAGGATTTTAAGGAATTTGTCAAGTATTAAGGTATTTTATTAAATCTTTAATAATTCTACTCATTTTAATTGATTTTCACGATAATCGAAGAATTTTTAAAGGGTTTGAAGGGATTTCAACGAATTTCTAGAAAACTTTACGAAATATATTTAATTTCAAAGCATTTGGTAGTCTTTTCAAAATTATTCCAAGAATTTCACAAACTTAAAGGATTTTATAAAACCTCCAATTATTTTAAAGATCTTAGGGGATTTCACAAATTTTAAGGGATTTATAGAGAACACTTGTGAATTCCCACTCTAGTACACATCGTTATTCCTTGCCTCTTCCTCTAGTGACTCAATAAAGCTAAGTAATAGCTCGAAAGCACTTTTTTGTTCTTTTTTTGTTTTAATTAAAAATAATTTCGCGGAAGTGCCACACAATTGGCAAGGTTTTATCTCGGAGATGGTTGCTTTTTTCAAGGTGGTCTTTTTAGGATTCAATTGATTATGGAAATACCGCAAAAGTTTGTAGTATTATTTTCTTAAAAATTATTCTGTTTACGTTAGACAACCCTTCAGATGCTTTTTTTGCAAAACATGACTTTTTTTTCTTGGGATTTTTCGCCCACATCTTCTCTCATATATCCATAAGCAACTGGCTGTGTTAGGGCCCCTCCCTTGTTATCTCTCTTTTCCTTAACATTATTTTCACTTTTTATCTGAGGCATATTTTTTACAGAGGGCTAACTGAGAAACGCAAAAGTCAAATCGACACATTCATGCTGCACTCTTCAATCTGGGGTTAGCAGTCTAGACTCTCAAATCAGGGATTAGCAGTCTAAGCACTCCAAGATGGAGTTAGCAGTCTAAACTTCTAATTTGGCGTTGGTAGTCTAAAATCTCAAATATGGGATTAGAAGTCTAAACTCTCCAATCTGGGGTCAACGGTCTAAGCTGTTTAATCTGCGGTTAGTAGTCTAAACTCTCCAATTCGGGGTTTGCGGTCTCAACTCTCCAACCTCGTTTATGCTGCTAACCCCAGACAGGGAAGTGATCGCAAAAAGACACAATATCTTTTCAAGAAAATATAGAAAAGCAATCGAAATGTTATAACAACCTAATAACATCAATAGGGACAATAAATATAATACCAAACCGATTTGGCTTTCCGACGTCCGCATTAAAGTCTTGATTGGACAATTAAGTTCGACCAGTCCCCACGGTGGGGCGCTCTGGCCAATGACAGACATAACATGATACCTCTGTTTAAGGCTAGCCGTGAAGAAGTGAACTGCAATGCTGAAGAAACGTCGGGGAAATTCATAGTTTTGTACACGTTTGGAACCCGAAATATCTCTTTTTATCAAAATGAATCATTATGAAAGCATTCAATCTATTATAATCAAATTATATTTCTAATAGGGAGATCTAAAGTCATGCCTGCCGAATTTTTTCCTAATAGAGAACATGACACGCCCCTTCCCCCCTTATTTTTTGATGTTCCCGGAAATAAATGCCTCCAACCTTGCACCTTGAAATTAACATGGGAAAATTTTTTCTTCCGTAAAAATGAGATTCACGCTTCTGGGTTGAGGCTGAGTTTACGGGACATTGATAGAATTTCTTGGGGAATCTCTAACGTATACTTTGAGCTAAGAGCTAAATATTTTATTCGACAAGTACAATATTTTTAAGCCATTTTTAAATAATTTTTAATTGTTGAAAGAATTTCCATTTATCTAAATAATATTGTTTTCATTCTAACTCATTGAAACACACTTTTTTTATGTTTAATCGGGAAATTAGTCATTGGTAGGAAGACTGGTATTCGTTTCAAGCCTTTTCCAAGTTTTTAATCAATTAATTATTAATATTTACACGTAAATTTTTCTTTAAAAGAGAAAAAAAACATTTTTATAATTAGAATATTTTTTCGCTTATATCCGTGTAGGAATCCAATCAGGGATCCGGCTGGGCCCGGTAAGATAGCCCCGGTTTTAGTCGGGCGCTGGTCGGGGAATCCGGCCGGGATCCGGCTAAAAACCTCACGGTAAACTGGTCGGATCCCGGCTTCAGTACCGACCGGGGTCTGGTCGGGTAATCCGGCCACTATAAGCGGTTACAAAATGTTTCTTCAAGGGAGAAATTGGTAACTTGTTTTGTCTTTTAAGGCTCATGATGAAGAATACGGCGAACCTAAAAAGTCAAATCAAGTAAACAAATTATCGCGAGGAAATTGAAATAGAATTTCAATTACTGACAATAGAATCTCCTGGCAATTTGTCCATTTTGGAATCCACGTGGTGATTTTAGGTTAGGAAGAAACAGAGGGAAAAAATGTATGCACAACAGTCGTTTATTTAAAAATAATTATTATCCGATCGCTAAGTAGGGGTTTCAAACTAATTACTGAAATAAGGGTGATTTTAATTATGGATCTCGATTTTATTTGCGGATTTCAAAGAAATTACGTGATGCGAGTCCAACGTTCATCCTCGTCCGTGGCGTGAAACTGAAAATTACTGAGTTTCTAAGCAGACGCTATGCGCAGAATTTGAATGGCGGTAAATTTGAAAGTGTACAAAATGTGTTGTGAAATTACAATTTTGGTAATGTTAAGTGAAATTACATCACACGTATTGTGAATTGAAAGTTTCGCGCGTTCCCCGCTGCGAACCAGCGCCATATTATATGCTGGGCAAGGGGTAAGTATTTGATTTTTTAATATTAAATCTGAGGATTTCGCGAAATATAGACTTCCTTCAGAAATATAATGAAAACTTAAAATTCAGGGGAATATTTTTTTATCTGAAAGTGAAAACAGTAGTTGGTAATTTCGGAATAACTTTTAGAATTTCTCTATTTTTATTTGTATACCGCGAAATAATATAATCAGCATCAGAACAATTTTTTCTAATATTTTTAAAATGTGAAAGCTTGTTAAGCAAACATGGAAATTGTAATCGAAAAACAAGTAAAATGCAGAGGTTGCAAAGTTTTAAAAGAAAAAATCGACCCGTGGAGATTATACTTTTCATTTTTTTATTTTTCTAAACTCTTAAAAGTTCTTAATAATGAGAATGAAAAAATTTCATATTTTGAAGTAAATTAATAGTGTTAAGCTAACTTAAAACTCGAAATAAACTGTTTAAACTTTCTGTTTTTTTAAAAGTTTTTATGATTTAAATACTTTGATTTTTGTTCAACAACTTTTTTTAAAGAGTAAAAAAGTGAAAAACAGCCTTTTACATCGCAAAACCAGAACACAAAAACTCAATTTTTTCCGAACTGAATAATTTTCTTGGATAAAAAAATTTGTAATCCTCATTGAGCATCTCCATACCTAAAAAACATTTTTATTTTCGTAATAAATCAGGAATTCTACTATTATTCGCTACCGCAGACTGATTTTTGAAACCTGTGAAATTTTAGCTTCAGCATTCTCGGTCGATTTTCTCGGAACTGACTGCTTATTTGAAATGAAATTTATCTACCCATATTCACAAACTCAATATCTCGAGACCCTATTTTTAATTGTTTTCCCCTAAAATTGAATGTTTCATCTCCTGTAAAGTTACCAGAAATGTCACTTGTCACCTTTTAGACTGCTACCTTTCTTTTAAGCTTTGAATTTAAAAAAAAAATTTGGAATATAAGATTGGTTTCAAATCTTTAAAATTAAAATTTTTAAAAGGCATGAAACTGCGTAAATATTTTCTATAGTAAAATTATTAGTAACTAGTAGGAGATAAATAAAATAATGTCACAAATAATCCTTTAAGCCTTTTAACATAATTGCGCTGTGAATCAACGTAAGATTATAAATAAGTCTTTAATCTTTTTAACATATTTGCTATGTGCAGCAAAATAATATAACATAAATAAAAAGGACTCTAAAATATAAATTTGAAATATATGATACGCATCCGTTCATTAAGAAAAGTTTTTTGTTCTTTCAATAAATGTGATTTTATAATTCAGAAGATTTGCGAATTGTTTTGGTGTTTATTTTTTGAACTATTTCGCAGGGTTATCATTTGATCTCATATTATTTTCAGCATATTGTTGATCAATACTCAAATTTAAATTAGTAGAAATGTCTAATAATTGAAATTATCAACTGAGAGAATCGCTATGGATTTGTATATTTCTACTAATTCGTCAGTACTACTCATTTCAGGTGAATGAGTGAAAATACAATAATTTAACATAAGAATTTTAGTTACTAATTCAAATTAGAGGAAATTTCTACTATTTATATTAAATTCATAATAAGAATTTAATGGAGGGTAATTACCAAAACGTAATGTAATTTAACAATACATGTAACATAATTATACAACGCATTAATTGTTATTTTAAAATACATGTATTATAATACAGATTTTTTTAGATGTTGTGAAACTACAATACATTTGTTGTGATTTTACAATACTGCATTGTGAAGGTACAATTTCATGTATTTTAAAATTACATTACGTTTTGGTAATAAACTTCCATTACATTTATTGTGAAATCGCAACAGAAATTTCTAACAGTGCGTTTAAAACGTCATGGGACAAGCGGAACCTCTAAATACCATATGAAAAACTGTGGACCACCCTTAAATACAATTACCTACTCAACTCCTGCAAAATGCAAGAGTCTTTAATCCGATGACAGGAGACTTCATCCATCGCGAAGATCTCGTCTAGCACGCATTGAAATCTCCAAGTACCAGGGGCGATTCGGTACGCAAAAAATCAGATCCGTTAAAGCGATCAAGCATAGATAAAGTTTTCTGCAGGCGGGAACGCAACGTCGATAATTATCCGATAGTCGATCGCTCCCCGAAGCTCTATGTATGTAGGTTCATTCAAGGAGGGGGTGAGGGGTAAAGGGGGAAGGGTAAAATCGGTTTGCAACGGGACACATCGTGAGGACCCACGTTAAGCGACTGGACATCGTCCGATGAAGACGTCCTGGCGCAGAAGTGTGTGTGGGTAATTTGCTCAACTTGCTAGACCACTTGTTTTTCCAAGAGAGTAGCAGAGAAAGAGAAGGACATTCATCCTAAGGCAAGGGGCTAACGGAGTGCAGTTTGCTATTTGAGAAACAGGAGAGAATATCTGATCCATTTCCATTTTAGGAATTTTAATTTCTCTTACTTAAAAAATACAGGTTCCTCTTACCGACATTTACCTACATCTAGCGCCTTCTAAGGTTCGTTTCTGGACTAAATTCTGGGCGAATTCTTTTACAATAATTTTTTGTGGTTCTTCATTATAATAACTAGCTAAGCAAGTATACAGGTATTTACAAGTGAAGTACCACGACCGAGGAAGATCGATGGCAATTATGATGACCGATAATTATAGATGATTAATCAAAGTTGAATAAGGAAAGAGGGGAGACTAATCCTTTCTCTTAAAGGATTTTAAAAGATCAATCTTTTGCTTTTTTTCTTGTTGTTTGTTAACTGAAACCGGTCAAAGTTTCATTTTCTGACTAAATGAGAAGTGATAATAATTATATGATTGCTTTCCACTTTCTGGATTGCTTTCTAGAATCGAGGCTTCATTCGACTCGCGTTCAAACAATTAACTTGCTTGAACGATCTTGAGAGTCTAAGGGGCTTGGAACGAGCAATTAATGATGCTTCTTTCCTGAATTCAAGGGAAGTGGATATAAGGAGTTTTGTGAGAATAAGACGCAGGTGTTAATGTTTTTATTGGTTGTCAGCTGGACTCTGGACATGTTCTTCTGTAATATAATATTGAAAAGGTGCGAAGAAGCCCAATAGTTTCAGATGAAAGATGAGGAATAGCAAGTGCATTTTAGGAAAGAAAAATGTGACAATATCGTTGAAACATTTAGTTTAAATTTTTATCATTTTAAGGCTATTTGATTTTATCATTGTAGCGTAGAAGTCAATGTCTGTTAACACGATAACTTCCGAACAAATTGACAGATTGAATTGACCGTTGGTGTCTAAATTTCTGAGACCACTTTCTTAAATTTAAAAATTCTATGTACGATTATCAGTATTACTCAAAAAGATGAATAATTTTCCCTGATGAATTTTTTTGATAAAAAAATTACTGGATTTATAGCATTTACATCATTTCAAAAAACTAACGAAAACGAACATCTTAGGTCAAACAAAGCACGATTGAAAAAAAGTAAAGGAGGAAAAAACGTTAAACTTTGAACACCCTAAAAGATTATTATAACAAGTTTTTAATTTTTTCTGGAAAATTCAAATTTTGATTGCACAAAAAATAATAAAAAATAAAAATTCCATTTTTACATTCTAAAAATTCACAGTGTTACAAAGATGCTCAAACATATAAATGTATTTTCAAAATAAATACTTATGTACAGGGTGTTATAGACTCAAGTGTCCGGACTTACAGGGCCGTATAAAAATTTAAAAAATAAATCGAAAATTCCTTTTCCAAAAATCAGTTGAAGTTTTTGAGTTACAAAATATTGAAGCTGGACCAATCAGGATTGCCGTATAAATAGGCATGGATCCGTGAGCGGGGTCCAATGTACTGTAGTGACCGCGGCTGTTCTCCCTTCGCTAACCCCACCACGGCTTTCCCCTCAATAACACTGCGTTGGGCTCCCGCTCAGGTACGCACGTTTGTTTAAACCGCGTTCCCGATTGGTCCAGCCTAAATATTTTATAACTCAGAAACTGAAATTTCAAATGATTTTTGGAAAAGGAATTTTTGATTTATTTTTTATTTCGATAAAGCTACATAAGTCTGGACACTTTAGTTTGGGACATCCTGTATATATTTGAAATTATTTCCACAATTTTTTTCTTTTCAGAACTTTAATGATTCTAAAATATTTTAAAAATATTCCAAAGAGTTTTTAGTAGACGCTCATGATTTGAAAAGAACGAAATACGTGACGAGAACGTGTTCGTTAAAGCGGAAAGAGTTTTAACAAAAGACAATTCGCAATAACCAAATTACTGTTGTCAATGTTTTAACCTTTAGTTTATAAAGTCTATGCACAAATGTTTCTATTATATTTAGTTTAATGTCATCAAATTCCCCTGAATCCTATTGAATTCCATTGGATTCCACTGAATTTAGTTCAATTCCTTCTAGCTCTATCCGAATTCCTAAATTCCGTTCAATATCGTCTAACTCTTCAAATTCCTTAGGGATTTCCTTTAATTCCGTCAAATTATACTAAACGTCATTGGACGTAATTGAATTGCGTTATATTCAACTAAAGATCATTTGGTTCCCGTATATTTTTTTTGAATTATGTTGAATGTCACCAAGTTTCATTGGATCCCCTTTTATACTATCAAATTCCACTGAATTCTATTGGATTCTTTGTAACTCCATCCAATTTTTTAAATCTCTGTTAGAATTCTTTTAACCCTATCAAATTCCATGGGGTTTCCCCATGATTCCATCAAATTCCACTAAATGTCCTTAGCTTTCATTAAAGTGCGTTTTTCTACTAAAGTTCGTTGAATTCACTTCTTCGAAATTATGTTGAATGTTAACAAATTCTATTAGACTCCTTTTATTGTCATAAAATTCAAAATAGTTCAATTTAGAAATTAAGTCATTCCTTTTCAACTTCGTCCAAATCCCTAAAATGCTAAAAGATTTCTTTAAATTTGTAAAATTTCGCAGGAACTCCCTTAATTTCATCACCTTCTACATTCTAGATTTCACTTGAGTCTATAGGATGTGTTTGCATACTGTTGTATTCACATGAATTTTATTTGATTAATTTTTTTTCCACTAAATTCCTTTGAATTCTCTTGAATTCTACAAAATTACATGGATTCTCTTGAATTCCATTTGATTATCTAGAATTCTCTTTGAAAAATTTTAATCTAGATAGATTGCTTTGAAATGTTATAAATGCCATCAAGTTCCT
The DNA here is from genome assembly GCA_010014905.2 of Druon quercuslanigerum. Taxonomy (NCBI): domain Eukaryota; kingdom Metazoa; phylum Arthropoda; class Insecta; order Hymenoptera; family Cynipidae; genus Druon; species Druon quercuslanigerum. The sequence goes on from JAAAKG020160875.1 coordinate 12,933, forward strand.
TGTTTCTTCTGAATGCCTTTGTATACTTTTTAATTCTTTTGGATTACCATGAATTCCGTTGAGATCTACTTAATTCCACTCTATTTATTTAAATTACGTTTTGATTCCTTTGGATTCCGTTGAATGGTAGTGAATTTATTTTTATTCACTTGAATTCTCACGATTTCTAGTAAATTCTATTGGATTTCTCTGTATTCTGTTCTTTTCTTCTAATTTCTCTTAATTTCTAGTAATATCTACAGAAATTCCACTAAATTTTCATAGATTCCCTACAATTATATGAAATTTTATGGAATCCTGCCAAATTCCTTTCTATTTTGTTGTATTCCTTAGCATTATCATGGAATTCTATGCTCTTCGTTGGATTTTTTAAAATTCCGTAATCCTTCAATTCTGTTAAATTTTGTTGTATTCCTTTGAATTTCGATTTCCTTTAAACTTTCTTCGAATTTCTTGCATTCCGTTAGATTTCTTTGAATTCTGTTAAATTTGGTAGAAAAGTTCATTGTATTCCCTTAAATACCGTAAAGTTATATTGAATTCCATTGGTTTACCTGAAACCCTATAGACTTCTTTACTGAATTTTGCAGGATCCCTTTGAATTCTGTTGAATTCTTTGAAAACTTTGGATTCCCTTAGATTCTGCTGAATTTCGTTGGATTCCTTTAAAATACGTTCAATCACATTTATTTTGAATTATGTTCAATGCCACTAAATTTATCATAAGTTCATTTGAATCCCATTGTATTTCATATAATTTAATAGAAGACCAATGAATTCTATAGAATTTAGATTTTAACTAAATCCAGATTTTGAAGCGATATTATAATCATTGTGGAGTTATTATCATAATGACAGAAGACGTTTAGTTGAAGCGAAGGATTTTTTTCATTGAATTTGCAAAAATTGTCTTTTTCTCGTTAAGGAAACGACATGTGGAATATGGAGCGTTTACGCCGGTCAGGGTAAAGAGCGGCCACTTAGGCTGGGTAACGAGCGCTTCGGGAACGACCTAGACTTCATAAGCTATCCGTTCATTGTAGGGACGTCGGTTGGTGGCCTTACGCCACGCTCTTACGTTTATTGGACGCCGCATGAAAATATGCAGTTCTCCTTGAACATTCCTGCCATTAAAATTGACGTCTATCAAATTTTTAACACCCCGAGCAGGGGCGGATAGCTTCCCCAAATAATTAGGTTCCAAAATATTTTTAAAAGCAGGTATTCAGTTTGCTAAATTTACTCTGATTCAATTTAGTGTGATATTTGTGCACCTCACATATCTAATACAAACTATAAATAAACTATGAAACTATATCGAACGAAGCATAAGAAAATATTTTAAGAAACAATGTTGCTCGATTCATATCAGATACTGTATCTAAAAAAATGATCTCGTCTCTGGCAATAGGTTCTCGCAGTTGGGCAATGCTTTTTCCACCACGTGCCAATAGTTGCCTCTGGTACTAGTATAGAAATACTTTCCTATATACTCAGCATGTAGAAATTAATTGCTCGTACGCACGGTCCGTGCAATCGCCTAAGCGCAATTACAATCTGCTTCTTTATAATGCTTGTATGCAAACATGGAAACTGCCTCTACTTGAGGTAACAACTGCAACCCAACCCTGAATCGAAAAATTTAATACGTTTCATAAAATTACTTTTTTAGATTCTCCAGTTTATAACTCGATAACTTATTTTGCAATTAGACTTCATGAAACTTCTTGATTTTCAATTAAAATACTTTCTGCTCTGTTCCTTGAATGTGGATTACTCGAACAGCAAAAAATGCTTCGAGGCTTTTTGCGATATTCGAATCGACTACTGCTTTAGTAAACGCTACTTCCGCAGAGTAAATTGGCAAGGCAGATGTCCGAAGGGTAAAAAGGGGCAGTAATAGTAAAATAAAAGTCGCGGATATTCAATTTGCTTTGTGCTAGGCACCATCTTCACAATTATCCTTGGGGGCTTAATTCCTTTCCTCCCACGGGGCTCGAGTAAGTATCGCATCGTCATTATCTCGATACGTGTATTTCGGATATCCTCCTTCGGCGCATCAAACCCGTGATCGTAAAGATCCGCTTATCTCGCCAGAGGCTCTCCATTGCGAGGATGTGTAATCGACTATGAATCTTAAAGGGGTGGGTCGAGGGGTTAATCACTCTTGAAATCGAAGGTATTGCTTTCATAATTTCCGTGAAATTTCGCCGAGGAGAGAAAATAATATTCCTTTCCGTAGGGGATAATAATATTCGCTGTTTTTATCTTACTTTAAGGGCGTTTGAGATTTATAAAGATTCTTTACAGGTTTGAGGGTCAATGGTCTTCAGCACGCAACTATAGGTTTGCCAGGACTATTGCGCATTCATATGTTCGATAAAACTTTACTGCGCAGTCATACGTTCCATAGAACTCTATTGCGCATCCTTAAGTTTGATAGCACTCTAATGCGCAGTCAAAGGCGCAGGAATAAGTGCCCAAAGTATTTAAAATCTTTTCTCTGTTTGTAAGAGCAACATATTCCTTTCTAATGAAATCCGGAAAACAATGTTTCTTAAGTAATAATAAGCATTTGACTGTAGATTTATTTCTCGAGGATTAAATGATAAAAAATAAAAGTTGGTAATTCATGCCATACTTCACATACTTCAAGATACTTCACATACTTCAGGATATTTCACGTACTTCGGGATACTTCAAGATGTTTGAAAGTAATTCAAAATATTTCCATGTACTTCAGGATAATTCACTTACTTAAGGATATAAAACTGTTGGATTTATTTAATTAAGTGGCAACAAAATTCCACTAAATTCCCTTTAATGTCATTAACTTCCACTGAATTCTATTGAATTTCGTTATATTGTACTCAAGTTCGTTTGATCCCATGTACTTCAGGATAGTTTTTTATGAATAATTTAATGTACTTCAGGGTAATTCACATAATTCAAGATACTTCACATACTTCAGGATATTTCACGTACTTCGGGATACTTCAAGATATTTCAAAGTAATTCAGAATATTTCCATGTACTTCAGGATAATTCACATACTTCAGGATATTTAACGTAATTCAAGATACTTCAAGATATTTCAAATAGTTCAGGATACTTCAGAATATTTCAAGATAATTCAAGATATTTCAAGATATTTAAAATAGTTCAGGATACTTCAGAATATTTCAAGATAATTCAAGATATTTCCAGATTCTTCAGCATAATACAATGTACTTCAGGATAAATCGATGTACTTTAAGATACTTCATATACTTCAAGATAATTCACATACTTCAAGATATTTCAAAGTACTGCAGATCAATTCACATACTTCAAGATATTTCACGTACTTCAAGATACTTCAGGATAATGCGGCACAATTGTATTCCATACTTCAAGAATTGTTAACCCCTCGGTATTGGATTTTTTGTTTAGCACTTTATAGTATTTTCAAAATCGGTTTTTATAGTAAAACTGTTTCTAACAACAAAATTCCAAGTTGATGCAAGTATATAAAAGATTCCTTGGTTCGAAACGAATTAATTGACCTACAATAATAGTACATTTTTTAAAGAGTAAGGAAGTTCTGTTCATTTATGTTACACGACAATCGATTCTTATAGTAAAAGTTTCCTCATTCTTATAAAGTAGACTATTCAATTGACCTATAATATTAGTAGAATATCTAAAAAATTACACATACAGCAGATCCAAAACTTTTATTCCTTTCTTTGATGAAATTGTAGAAATAATTAATCTCCAATTTAGACCTGCTGGCTTATGTACTTCATAAAGTGCATAAGCTTTTGCCACAACACTACTATCGGTTTTTAATCTGTAAGCAACTGACTCCGTAATGTATCTTTAATTTGCCCATCTTCAAACAATATCATTGCATTTATTTTCAACTGTAATAACAAGGCTTGCTTTTTTTTGTTATTGAAAATTTACCATAGTCTCTGTAATTTTATCATTATTTTTAAATTGATTGTTTCTATTGTTATTTGAAATTAATTCTGTTACTTTTCTTATAATTTTTAACTTGTCTTCGTCATTATCTAATACTTTTGGTGCTTTCAATATTTGCTATGATATTGTTAACTAATTTAGTTCCAACAGTTGAAAGTATATGCAATGCTATTGTTTCAAGATAGGAAAATAGAAGATACATTGATAAGTCAGTTCCTTACAGATTATAAATCCATAGTAATATTGTGGTAAAAGCTTATGCATTACCCAAAGTACATAAAACAAGGTCTAAATTGGAGATTGATTTTTTCCACTATTGGATCATCAAATTACAATCTAAATAAATACTTATCAAATATTTAAAAATCTATTTCAGGAAAAACTGAGTCGTTCCTTAAAAATAGATGTAATCTAAAAAATAACATTATTAACATTATAGTACATTCTCCTCATTCATTAGTATCTTTAGACGCGTTTTCAATATTTTATAATATCCCTCTCGATTTAGCCTTAGACTGCATTAAAGAACAATTGAATAGAAAATCTTAATGAAATATAAAAAATGAAATATTAATTGCTGTTAGAACTGTTTTTAACAACACAGTTTTTTCTTTCAATAACAGATTTTGTAAACAGTTATCAGGTTTTCAAATGGTATCTCTTTTATCCCCCATAGTCTCGAACTTGGTTATAGATGATGTTGAAAAAAGAACATTATCAAAATTATCTTTCAAATCGGTTCTTTGTAAATGTAACGTTGATTATGCATTTATAATTGTACCCACTAATAAGATTACAGAACTCTTAAATGTCTTTAACAATAGCGATGATGCCATTCGGCTTACATTAGAGACAGCAAAAATCAACAAATTACATTTTTTAGATTTAGAGATTCAAAAGATATATAATGGAAACCTAATAACAAATTGGTACGAAAAACCATCTTGGTCTGGTAGTTACTTGATAAAATGTTTAGTCAATAGATGAATCAAATTAAATGACATAAACAGAAAAGAAAGTTTCAACAAAATACAACCTTACTATCAAACAACTATAATTTGCCGTTAATAGAGAATGTTATAAAAGTACATATCCACGAAATATATAATGGTACCATTATAGAAAAAAAGAATTAGTTAAAAAGTTACAATTACACAGATTTAAAAGTCACCCTAAACATCAATCCAAGGTTTTTCAAAAAGATTGAGGATATCCTTTAAGAAATTCAATATAATAGTTTACTTTATAAATAGCCATACTTTAGAAATTTATTATCTAATAAAAAAGATTATAAAGAAATATAAAAGTTGTCGAACGTAATTTATTTAATTAAATTTACTGGTTGGAATAAACTCTACATTGCTGAAACTAGTAGGAGATTAAAAAGCAGAATATATGAGCATAAAATAGATTGCAGAATTGGCAATTTGAATCGAGGTTTTTCACAACATTCATGAAAATTTAATCACTCTTTTGATTTTGATAACATAGAAATTTGGGCTAGAGAAAACAATACTTTTAAAAAACGAATCATCGAATCAATTTATATCAATAAATATATGAAAAATTTTTAATAATATTTTATCCATAAGCTTTGGTACGCCCTTTAATCAGAGGTTTATTAAAATTTCTCTTAGTCACCTCTGCAATTATTCCTTTATTTTAGTTTGACTTATATTGTTCATTTTAACACATAATAGCAGTTATAATTTAACACTTTTATCAATTATTGAAGCCTTAACAAAATCTTTGAGACTTTAATTGAGAAAAATTAATTATTTTTACTAGTTTTTATAAGAAATAAACGAAGAAACGTAAAGAATTCCTTTTTTTGAAAAATAAAAATTTTTTTACATGAAGAGCACGGAAGTTATGCTCTTTTTTTAATATTTAAAAAATCTTTTTTAAACAGAAAATCTTTTTTTATCGACCTAATTCAAAATTCATGCATGAACATAAAACACTTTTTTGTGATAAATTTCAACATAAAACTATTCTGGAAATTTTCAATTCCAAAATTTGATTTATCTGATTTATCATTGTATTTCAAAAAATATTATGAATTCTTTTGAAAATTTATATTTCTTGTAAATTTTTATTTTTAAATTGATCAAGGTAAAAACTATAGTTTTTCTATTATTTAACAATTCACTAATGCTTCCTCTATGCGGATACAAACGCATTAGCTAACGGGAAGCAAAGTGCTTGTGAAATGAGCACCATATAAGTATAGTTCAATTTTTAAATAATTAGTTTTGAATTATCAACCAAAAAAGATGACATCACAAAAAAGATAATAGTTGATATTTTAACTAAGAGGAGATTTTTTTTACCAAAAAATACCAATTTAAAAAAAAAACACATAAATTTCTAACCAATAGTTGAATTTTCAAAAAGAAATAATTATTTTCTACCAAAAAAGAAGAATTTTTAACCCAATAGTGGATTTCTTAACTGAAAAGATTAACTTTTAACGAAAAATAGAACAGTTGAATCTTCATTGAAAAAAATTAATTTTGTATATACAAAAAATTAATTATCTACATAATAGTTGAATTTTATACTAAACTATTGAATTTTTAAGACAAAAAGATGAATTTTCTATACAAAAAACTTGAACATGCAACCCGAAAATATGGAATTTCAACAAAAAAGTTCATTTTCATTTAAATAATTATTTTTTCAGTTGAAAAAATTAATTTTTCGCCCCAAACAGGAAAACTTTAACAAATTTATTCAATTTCAAAACAAAGAGATGAAGTTTCTATTAAAATTATGAATCAAAAAAAGAAACCTTGATGATTTTGTAAAAGTACTTGAATTCTTTACTAGGTAAAATTATTTTTCAAAACAAACAGTTGCATTTTTAAATAAAAAATTTGATTTTCTACCAAAAAAGACGAATCTTTAAAGGAGTTCTTGAATTTTTAACCAATTTTCTATTGAAAAAGACCTTAAATAATTTTAATTTTCGATGATTTAGTTAAATTTTTAGTCTAAAAGAGGTCTCTTTTTAACCAAAGATGAAATAAATAAATTTTTAATAATTAACAATAATTTTCAATGCAGAAAAGCGGACTCTTTACAAAAACAGTTGAATTTTCTAATCACTTATTAAATTTTCAAGCCGAAAGGATGAACTTTCTAAATAAATCTTGTATTGGCAATTCGAAATTTTAGAATTTCAACAAAAAAGTTGAATTTTCGACCAAAGAGTTGAATTTTCAAACTCAACGAATGAATTCTTTACAAAAATGTTACCCCGTGACAGTATACAAAAATTTTTGCTGTTCAGAAATTTAAACATGTGCCTGGTTAGGCCCTGACCAGTATTTCACACTTCTTACATGACTCTGGCCGGGTAAACTGTCAAGGGCCATACATGGTGTTTAACGCCCTGATTTTTATAATAATAGTAATAATAATAATAATAATAATAATAATAATGATAAACAAAAACTACTTTGTTCACTGTTTTCATTTTTTATCAATATAATGTCCCAGCTTACACATGCTTATTCAATGAAAATATTTATATATCCGATACACATAACAATAGCAGCAGCCATCCAAACTAAGTTAGGTGAATTCCCGACAAATTTGGCATATTACTCATATGAGAGAGTTATTTTTTACAAATTTAAAATAACGACAGTTTGTTTATAATTAAGGACAGAAATTTATATTTTAATGTCCCGTTTGTGACCCATCATAATTTTTTTATTTGCTTGAAAATATAAAAACTGGCGTGGGCCTTGTCAGCCCCACATTTAACATGAGACAAAATAGAGAAATTTCTGCGTAGTTTCTCCAGCACCGTAAAAATATCTTCGCTTTTTATTACACAAGGACTGTAGACATTGTATAATATGAAGAGAATAATTTTAATACCAAGACGAATATTCGTCTTTTCGAAAGTTTTTAATTCCTTTGAAGAGAGAATTGCAGATGTTAACACCTAACGTCGCAATCGCGTTTTCTCATCCCTTGAGAACTCTAGGAGTCCACACTTACGAGAAGCCTCGATTTCTCGGAAGTGTGAGAAATTCTCGAAACTCAGTACGCGGAAGCGACAACAATGAATCGTTTCGACTAATTGTTCGTTGCCTAGGTGTTTCGTAACTGGGTGCTTGCAGGCTCTACTCCACTCTGCAACTTCTATCCAGTCAGTCAGTAAGTCAGTCAGTAAGTCATTGAGGCGTGGGATTGACTCTGCGTATGCATATTACGAATCGTTGTGTCAATCTTAGATAGGCTACTTTTCCTTTTACGCAAGAGTTACGACGATCCTGGGTGCAACACATTATTTTATTGTTCAAAATATTATGCCAGTTAGAATTCAATTCAATTAGAAAAATTAGACAAAGTAGGCGCCATGTGTCTACAACAATGGTTTCGTAGCCTATATCCCTATACCAATTTTGGGCCTTATGTTAATTTTTGACCCCATCTCAATTTCAGGCCCTTTGTCTATTTTAGCTCTATATAAATTCTGGGCCTTATGTCAATTGAGGGCTCTATGTCAATTTGGCCCCTTCCTTAATTGTAGGCATTATGTTGATTTTAGGTCCTACGTGTATTTTGGGCCCTATATCAATTTTGGGCCCATTTCAATTTTGGGCCTTATATAAGTTTTAGGCCCAATGCGTATTTTTGGGCATATCGGTCTTAGGCCCTATCATAATTTAAATCAATATGTAAATGTTGGGCCCTATACCCAATATTGATCGCGGGCCCTATATCAATGTTGGATCCTATATTAATTTTGGGCCTATTTCTCATTTTTGACTTGTATCCATCTTGGGCCTTATGTTGAATTTGGGCCCTATATTGATTTTTGGCCCAATTTATATTTTTGTTTCTATATCAGTTTTGGGACATTTATTAATTGTGAAAAATATGTCTAATTTGGACCCTATATCGATTTTGGATACTATATACATTTTACGCTGTATATCAGTTGTTTGTCCTATATCAATTTCCGGGCCCTATATTGATTTTTGGCGGTATATCTTTTTCGCCCCATATCAGTTTTGGGCCTTATATCAATGCTAGGCAATATGTAGAACTTAGAGCCTATATAAGTGTTGGGCCCTACGTCTAATTGGTGCCTATATCGCTTTTAGGTCCTAGAACGATGTTATGCCTTGTGTCAAATTTGAGTCCTATTTCAATTGAGGGCTCTATGTCAATTTTGGCCCCTTCCTTAATTGTAGGCATTATGTTAATTTTAGGTCCTATGTGTATTTTGGGCCCTATATCAATATTTGGCTTATGTTAATTTTGGGCCTTATGTTAATTTTAGGCCCTATGTGTATTTTTGGGCCTATAACGGTCTCAGGCCCTATCATGATTTTAATCAATATGTCATTGTTGGGCCCTATGCATATTTTGGAAAACGTATCGTTTTAGGGCCCTATACCTATTCTGGGTCGTACAGAAGTTTTGGGCCTCATGTTGAATTTTGAGCCTTTATCAATTTTGCGTACTGTGTTCATGTGGGGCCATATTTTCAATTTGGACCCTATATTGATTTTGGGCCCTATTTATATTTTTGTTTCTATATCAGTTTTGGGACTGTTATTAATTTTGGGCAATATGACGAATTTAGACCCTATATCGATTTTAAATCCTATATACATTTTAATCTATCCACCCCAAAATCTCCGGAAATAATCGTTATACAAAAAAATTGTTTGGACATAAGTTGCCCAGGACAATGGGGGCCATGTCTCTGTTAAATCGTTTCTGACCTTGAGATAAATTTTCAAGGTTAGAGTCAATTTTCACGAGGTCAAATAAAGGATAGGCCGAGGTCAAATTTCAAAAATCATGCAGAACATGATTTTTTTGTTTTATTCTTTTAACACGTATGAGCAACACAAATCTGGGGTGGATTTGGACCAACGACCTTGATCACCTTGACCTCGAGCCCAACTTGGAAGGTCATTAGAAGGTCAAAGTGTTTCTTTTCTTTAACTAATACACCCGAAACCAAACCCTTAAACTCACAAGCTCCAAACCAACAAACTTTTTACTTTGATCTTCGAATGACCTTCGAATTCGGCCTCAATGTCAAGGTGATCAAGGTCGTTAATCCCAAATTCACCCCATCTTTGTGTTGCCCAAACGTGTTAAAAAAAATAAAACAAAACAATCGTGTTCTACATGATTTTTGAAATCAGACCTCGATTTAACCTTTGTTTGACCTCGTGAAAATTGGCTCTAACTATCATTTTGAACGTAAAATTTCCCGCTCTTTCAGTACCAAATGTCAAAAATAGGGGTTCCCATTTAAAAAAATTAATGTGACCTTTAAATAACCTTAAAAATTAATCTCAAAGTTAAAACCGATTTTGCATAAAGATGGCCCCCATTGTTCTGAGCAACTTTTGTCTGGCCAACTTTTTTGTATGCCGCTTATTTTCGGAGATTTTGGGGTGGATAGATTAAAATGGCCCACCCTGTATATTTGCATATTCAAGAGATTTGAAAAGTTTGAATTGATTTGGAATGATTAAAAAAATGGTAAGAGTTTCCAAACCTTTTATTAATTTAAAGGACTTCCAAAAAATATATTTTACGGTTTTAAAGAGTTTACTTAAATTCTGAAAGAGTTGAAAGGCTTTTATATGATTTATAAGATTTCAAAGGATTTCCAAGCTTTACAAATAGTTCAAAAGACCTTGTAGAAATCTTATAAGATTTAAGTATTTCTAAGGGATTTTAATGGCTTTTCATAAGGTATATTAATAAATTTCTTAGGATCTTTTAAGATGTCATATTTCATTAAATACTTCGAAAGATTTCAAGCGATATTATCAGATTTCATGTAATCTCACGGAATATTTCAATGAATTTTTAAAAATTAAGAGAATTTAAAGAATTTTAAAGATTAAAAAGAATTTTTAAAAAGCAGATTTTAATAATTTAAAGGAATTTCAAAAAATTTATTGGTATTTTCAAAACATCCCAGATACAAGAGTTTTAGAAGTTTTGAAATGATTTAAAAGTATTCCTAGAAATTCTGAATAGATTTTAATAATTTGAAGAGATTTCAAACGATTTCCTGTTATTATCAAAACATTCAAGGCACAAGAGTTTTAAATTTCTGGAATGATTTTAAAAGATTTCAAAGGAGTGGAAACATTTAAGGGTATTTCCAAGAAGTACAAAGAATTTTCAACAGATTTACAAAATTAAAGAAGTTTCCAAGGATTGCAATGATTTAAAGGAATTCCAAAAGATTTAAAAGAATTTTACACGATTTAGAAGATTATAGGATATTGAAAAAGATTCCAAAGGATTTCAGAGGATTTCAGAGGATTTCATGGTACTTCAAACACTTCCAAAGATTTCAAGTAATATCAAAACATTTTATGTAATTTCTTGCATAATTTGTTGATGGATTTCAAAGAATTTATTTATAAGAATTAAGAGATTTGAAAGGATTTAAAAACTTTAAAAAGTTTCCTGATATTTTTAACAGATTGCAATCATTTAAAGGGATTTCAAACGATTTGAAAGATTTAGAGTGTATTTTAGAGTATTTTTAAGGAAAGAAATATTTCAAAAGTTTTTCAAATAATTTTGTGTATTCTAAAAAATTTCTAAGAATGTTGAATAAATTTCAACAATTTGAAAGTATTTCCAAGGATTTCAAAGAATTTTTAGGATGTTTAAAATAAACTGGAGGACGTCAAAAATAGTTTAATAATTTCAAATAGTTTTGAAAAATATTCTGCTTTTTAAACGAATTTCCTTGAATTTCGTATGATTTAAAGAGATTTCAAAGAGATTTATAACATTTTCAGGATTTCAGAAACTCTAACTGATTTTTAAGGCTTTTAATCAATTATTTTGATAAAATTGCTGGGATACTAAAGGATTTCATAGGACTTAAAATATTCTAAAATATTTCAAATAATATAATTTTTTAACAGAATATAATAACTTTGAGGGATTCCAAAGGGTTTTGAAAATTATAGAGTGTTTGTTTTAATTTCAGAAAATTTTTATAAGCTCTAGAATTTTTTAAAAGGTTTTAGTGTATTTTAGGGTTTTTAAATGGTTCCAAGGAGTTTTTAATAGATTAAAATAGTTTGAGGGATTCCAAGTGACTTCAAAATATTTTGAGGGATTTAAAATATATTAGGGTATTTCCAAGAACTAAAAATAATTTTGAAGAGATTATAAAATATATTTGAGAAATTTGCCATGATTTTAATGATTTAAAGCAGTTCAAAAAGTATTCTGCCGTTTTAAAGAATTTTCTAGAATTTTGAAAGATTCGAAAAGATTTCACAGGAATTTAATTAGTAAAATTAATAAAATAATTTAATAAGTTTCAAATTGTGTCCTTACTAATCAATTCCCCTAATTCCCATCGCTACCCTTTCTGATTTTACCTTATTTCTCCTATTTCACTCCCCTGACTTCTCCACTCTGACATATCCCTTTCCCCTTCAGATCCTCCCTTAATTTTCACTCATTTTCCCTACTTGCCCTCCTCTTATTTCTCATAATTTTCCTCTAATTGTTTCCACTTTTTTCTCCTACTTCCCCTCTCCACAATTCCCATAATTTCCATAATTTCCATAATTCACCACTCTATATTTTCCCGCCCCTTATTTCCTATACCTTTCATCCACTAATTTCTACCTCACTTCCCTTAATTTTCCTTTCCTGCTATCTCAACTCTACTTCCCCTACTTTCTTTTCGCTTTCCCTCCATCATTTCCCCTTGTTTTTCTTGATCCCCCTCCCCTACTTTAAACACTTCCCCTGATTTGCATCCCCTTATTTCACCTAACATTCTCCCTTCTCAATTCCCTTACTTTCTCTACCCTTTTATTCCCTTTACTTTCTGTCACCTTTTTTTTTAATTTACTCTGCTGACCCTTTTCTGCTTTACACTCACTTCTCTCTCCTACTCACACTGTCCTACTTATACTCGCTTCTTTCTCTTAGTTCCCCTTTCCTCATTTACCCTACTTTGCCTCTTCCAATTGCCCCTACTTTCCCTTTTCTAATATCCTATACTACCCCTAATTTTCCCTCACTTCCCCTACTTTCCCCCTCTCATTCTCGATGATATACGACCTCCTCATTTCTTTTCACTTCTCTCGTCCACTACTTGGAAAAAATATTCCTATATAAAATATCCCAATATTTTATAAAGGTCGGTCACCTTTACGGTATTTCTCGATAATCATCGAATAACAAAAAGGTTCCAAAGGTTCGGCATAAAGAGAGGAAAGGGATCGTAGATAAAGTTGCCGGTTAAATTAATTCACTCTCGTTATAAAATCAGTGACCCTTTCGAATTGAGGGTGTCGGATCAAGTCGATATCGTTCACCATTTGACTTGCAATTGGCGCCCCAATGAATAATTTACTAGTCCCTTGACTATCGCCTCCGATTAACCAGCGACTCGAGTGTCTTGCAACCGGCGATATTACAAAATTATTCTCGCCGATTGCCATCAGGAATCAGCTTCCTCACTCTCCATAATCTACCTACACCGTTACACGCACTTATTATGCAATCAATTATACTCACGCTTTTTAATTGAAAACTAATCGCTTCTTTTCGAGCGGCAAAATTTTGATATATTTTGTCCCGTAATTCTGCGCTTAAGGAGCGTCAGTTAATTACGTAAGGCTTTTTTTGGGTGGGGGGCGGGGGATCCCACGAATTCTTTTTCAGGGGAGGGAAGTTAAAAGCATTTCACAATACATACGTCCAATAAATATAAAGTCGAAGAGTTAAACCATTCATTGAAATTGTTTCAAATCTTAAAAATCACTGAAAGATTCTTTATTATATTTTAAAATCTGTGGAAAACTCTCTTGAAAATTAGTGAAATAATTCGAAATCTGACAAGATATCTTTAAATCTTTAAAATTTGTTTCAAATTCATCAAAATTTTTTAAAATCCGTGGGAATCTTTCCTAATCTCTTCAAATCCTTATAATGTATAAAAATCACGCACTGTCTATGGTTCGGGAATTTTCCATAACAGTAACTTCTTCATCCTTCAAAATCCTGTGAATGCATCAAAACCTCTTTAAATCTCTTTAAATCTCTTAAAATCACCTGGAGTTTCTTTAAGTCCGTTTAAATATTTCGAAATGTCTTAAAATCTCTTAAAATTTGTTAAAATCCTTTGAAATCTTTTCAAATCTTTTAAAACCTCTTGAAATAATCTGAAATGTCTTTAAATTTCTTTAAATCTTAAAAATATCTTATAATCCATTAAAGTGTTTAAAATAAAAATATTATAAATTTAAATCTTTTAAATTCCAGAATCATTGAAACCTCTTTGAAATTCCTTAGAGTCAATTAAAATCCCTGAAAGTCCTTTGAAATATTTGAAAATCTTTTGAATTATCCTGAAATCTCTTTAAATCCCTTAAAATCTTTGAAATCTCATTAAAATCTCTTAATATCCTTCAACAATCGTAAAAATACTTCGACACGGTGGTCTGGAAGTAAGAAAAATATTGTCCACCATGACGACAATATCTATGCGATTAATGCGTTTTTTTTTAATGCAAAAAATACAAAAAAAGTTTTCCGGAAATTGAAACAGACCATTTTACAAAGATATGCTGGAAAATCTAAAAATTTGAAATGCATTTGTAATAGAATAGTACCATTCTTATATATACCATTCTTATGTATGAAAATAAACTTTTTTGTTCAAAATTCAACTGTCTTCTGAAAAACTTGTCTTTTTGGGTTGAAAAATCCAGTATTTGATCTACGATATTAAAATTGTTTTAAATTTATTTTTTCGGAGATATTAAACTATCTGTTTCAAAAATAACTTTTCTTTGTTTAATATCATTTTTTTCGGTAGAAAATTGACCTGTTTAGGTAAATAATTCAACTATTTTATAAAAAATTCGGCTTTCTGGCTTGAAAATCCAACTAATTTTTGGTTTTAAATACTTTTATTTCAAAGAATTTATTCCCCTATTTTCATGAAAGTTGACTCTGTTTTCCAGTTTTGTAAGAAATTTCGGACTGTGCAGCATGTAGTAATTAAAAAATATTTAGAAAGTATATTTGGGCCGTGAATTAATAACCTAAAAAGTTCAATTTCAAATCCAAAAATATCATACTGAACAAAGAAAAAATATTTTTTAAAGAAATAGTTGACTATCTCCAAAAAAATTCCATCCAAACAGTTAAACTTACAATTATATAGAAAAACTTTTAATATAGTGGATCAAATACTGGACTTTTCAATCCAAAAAGACAAGTTTTTTAGAAAACATTTGAATTTTGAACAAAAAGTTCATTTTTAAACATAAGAATCGTATATGACACTTTACTATAACAAATGCATTTCAAAATTTTCATTTTTCCAGCATATCTTTGTAAAATGATCTGTTTAGATTTTCGGAAAACTTTTTTTGCATGTTTTGCATTCAAAAACAAAACGAATCAATTACGCAGATATTGTCTTCATGGTAGGAAAAACTTTTTCTTACTTCCGGACCACCGTGTTGATATCACACGAAGTGCTTTACATTCTTTCACATCTCGTCAGAGATTTTACCATCTCTTAAAATTTCTTAAAACCCTATTAAAATGCGAAAATCCCTTAAATCGCTTGAATTTTGCAAAATTTCATAAAAACCGAGTATAAATAGTAATGAAAGGCAAAGGAAAGAAGGTTAAAGATTATAGGGGTGTGACTTTGATGTCATCACTGCATAAAGTATATGTAACTGTTTTGTCGGAGAGACTGAAGAAAGAAGTTAAGAAAAAAAAGATAGAGCCACCGAATCAGACAGGGTTTAGAAAAGGAATGGGGGTAATGTACAACATATATGTTCTGAACTATTTAGTAAATAAGAGGATTAAAAGAGAAAAAGGGGCAATGATAGCAATTTTCGTGGACTTAAAGGCAGCGTTTGACTCATTAGACCGAGACGAATTAGAAAGAATTATGGTGAAAAAGGGGATAAGAGAAGGATTAATAAAGAGAGTATCGGAAATTTTTAGAGAGACAAAAAGCAGAGGAAAGGTAGGGGATCAAGTAGGAGATACGTTCTGGTTAGTGAGGAGAGTGAGGTAAGGATGTCCTCTGAACCCACTTTTATTTAATATATTAATATCAGACTTGGAAGAAGAAATGAGGAGAAAAGTTTGGGGCGGAGTTAGGATAGGGAAGGAAAAGATATACACACTGGCATACGCAGACAGGATTAGAGAAATACTTAGACGGGAAAAAGTGGAATTTAAATGTAGAAGAGACAAAGATCATGAGGTTTAGAAAAGGAGGGGGTAGAATAAAAGAATGGACGGGGAGATGGAAGGTAATAAAGATAGAAGAACTGAAGTAGTTTAAATATTTGGGATATATTTTGCAAAAGAATGGAGATCATAGAGTTCATATAAGAGAAAGGATAAAA
>JAAAKG020160897.1:0-29313 GCA_010014905.2 Druon quercuslanigerum
CTGTACGTAATTTTTAGTTTCTAGACATGTTATCCTATTTATTGCTCGTCGAATTAGGCATGTACGAGAACTTTATTTTCACAATCCTTGATCATTAACAATAATTATAAATATTAACAATAATTATAATTATAAAAAAAGATTAAATTTTTCCAACAAACATTTTTTTATCTAAGACTAATTTTCAACCACGAAACACATTTTCATAAAAAAATACTCTACCACTAAACAGTTAAATTTTCAAGCAAAGACGTAATTAACTAATTAATTAAAAAACTAACGTAATTAACCTTCAACATTAATAAAAAATAACAATGCAGTTAAACTTTTACCCAAGTAGTTAAATTTTCAATTAAAAGAGATAAATTTTCAACAAAATGATTAAACTTTCAACCAAAGAGATGAATTTTTAACTAAAAATATAAATCTTCAACAAAAAATTATTTCTTGACAAAGTGATTCAACCAAATCTTTCAAACAAAATAATTAAACATTCAAGCAAAAAATAACGAATTTTTTCATCCCAAAAGGATGAATTTTTAATAAAATAGTTGAATTCTCTACCAAATAGTGCATTTTTAACCACGAAACACGAAATTTGTACTAAAAGAGATGAATTTTTAATTTTAAAAAACGACAAACTTTGTTTTTTAAAGTTGAACTTTCACCCAGAAAAGATTTCAGTTCATTTTATAACACCAACATATAAATTTTAAACAAAAATTAAAATTTCTACGAAATTGTTAAATTTTTAACAAAACAGTAGATATTTCATTAAAAAAGTATGCATTTTTAAGAAAATATATTAATTTCAACCAAACAACAGTTGCATTTTTATCCATGAAAGATGAAAATTTTCCTAGAGCTGGTAACACATTTTAAAATCAAAAAGGATGAAATTGATTCAAAAACAGATGAATTTAAAGAAAAGAAATATTTAAAAAAAAATTTTCATTCAAAGAAGATTCCAGTTCACTTTTCAACACTAAAATAATAACTGTAAACAATAAGTAAATTTTCTGCTAAATAGTCAAATTTTTAACCAATTAGTATGACTTGTTAATAATATTGTTACATTTTCAACCAAACAGTTGCATCTTTGTTCAAGAAAAATGATAATTCTACTAAAACAAGTGAATTTTTAAAAGAAAAAGAAAAATTTTCAACAAAAGAAGTGGTTTTATCTAAAAAACATTTCAGCAACAAAATATGAATTTTAAGCAAATTGTTAACGTTCTACGAAAAAAGTTGTATTTTCAACCCAAAAAGAAAAATTTTTAACAAAGCATTTTAAATCACAACCAAAAAGGATTTCTTTTCAAGTAAATTATTAAATTTGGAAACAAATAATAAAATTTATAACTAAAAATATAATATTCAGGAGAAGGCTTATGCGAATTTGCAAACATTACGTACATTAGTGGAGAACCTTTTCCCCACTATCGTAACAAATTACAACAAAATGCCCCCCCCCCCCCCGAGCTGTTACGTAATTTAAGTACGGTGCCTAAAAGAATTCAACATTTTCTGAGTTTAATACCTGCTTCTTAGAACCTTCATCGCTACTACTGTCATCATCGCTAATGTATTCCTTGCTCTTGAATGAACCAGATGCAGCTTTCGAGGGAGACTCTGACTTAGTTTCTTTCTTCTTCTTCTTATCACCTTTGTCCTTCTTCTCTGGTTTCTCTTTCTTATCTTTAGACTTATCTACTTCTGGAGGCACATAATCTTTCATCGCTTCAGCGTATTCCTTTTTAAGCTTGTTTGCCTTCTCCTCCCATTCCTGTTAATAATTAAACATGTCCATTAGAAGATAGCGATAAAGGTAGTTTTATTAAGCTACCATAAAGATACAGAGTTCAGATTTGAAATAAAATTTTACCGATTTATCCTTCATTTCTTTCCACATCTCGCCACCCTTCTTCGCAATTTCAGTTACACTTATTCCAGGATTGTCGCTCTTAATCTTCTCCCTGGAACTGTTCAACCAGAGCATGAAAGCAGTGGCAGGCCTCTTTGGTTTGTTGGCATCCTTCTCCTTCTTCTGCTTACGAGGCTTTCTTGGCTTCTCAGACTAAAGAAAAATATAAAATATTAAGTTTCTCCATTCTTCTGAAGATTTATATATAAAGAACGAGAATATTAAAAATAACACACTATCGTTTTCGCAGATTTAGTCTTCTTTTCTTTCTTTTTCTTCTTTTCTTTACCATCGCTATCACCAGATGCATCGGATCCTTCCTCACTATCAGTTGTGGCAGGATTACTGTCGTACTCTTCTGCAACATCACTTTCAGCCTGGTTAGGGTTGAAGTCTTCATCAGTAGATTCATCCTCAGAGTCATCTTGGTTATCTTCGTCTCTTTCCTGAGCTTCAGCCTTGACTCTGGCCAAGTATGCATCCGGTTCAGCTTCTCCGTCGCTGCCTCCAAAGTCGTCGTAGTTAACTTTGTCCTGAAATGAATAAATAAATACAAATTAAGAAAAAAAAGTCAAGATTTGCTTTTGTGAATTCTTTGCTAGGGTATCTACTCATATCCTGAAAACGAATTCCCTAACAATTCCAGGCTTTTCCAGGTATCTACAATTTTTTCGAGCTATAATTTTTACGGACCCATTAAAATATTTCGCAATTTTTTAAACAATCTTTTTTTTCTCAGGATCTATGATTCAATTAATATGTTTAACTTTGACAACTTTGACCACTTATATTACAAGATATTCATAAATATATTAGCACCATCGATTTATTAATAATTGAGTAATACTAAAAACATAATTCATAATTTATCAAATTTATCCCTGAAGTCCATGAATTTGAACAAGTTTTTATTTTAAAGTTTAAAATATTGCATTTTTAACATAATAGTTGAATTTTCTATCAAAACGATTAATTTTTTCTCAAAGAGCAAGATTTTTCAGTCAAATACATATATTCTCAACCAAATAAGTTGAATTTTTAACTACAAAAGAATAATTTTCAAATAAATAGTTTAATTTCCATCTGAGAAATAATCAGTTTTTAATCATGTACGAAGCAGTTAAATTTTAAGTTAAAACAAAAAACAATTTTTAATCAAATAAAAAAAATTGCAACTAAAGTTATACATGCATACATACAACAAAAAATGAATTTTTAGCAAAAGGTTTTCAATGTCCACCAAGTGGTTTTATTATAAACCAAAAAAATGAATTTCTACACCAGAACGCACATAGTTTCAAACACATAGCTGAATTTTGCGCCAAAAAGATACATTTTGTATTAAAACTATAAATCTTTAGCTGGAATAGTTCAGTTTTCAACCCTAAAGAGAATTTTCATTCTTAAAAAAAATGAATTTTATACCAAGATAATTAATTTCTATAAAAAAAGACAAATTTTCAAACTAAAAATTATAAATTGCCAACCAAAAATTTAATAGTTAAACTTTCAGTTAAAGGGAAAAATATTAAAAAAAAGTAATCTTTAAAATAATAGTTGCATTTTCATCTAAAATGATGGACATTCATTTGAAATAGTTGAATCTTTGATCAAAAAGATGAATTTTTCACCAAGAAGACGAATTTTCGACTTAACAAATAAAACAAAACAAAAAATTTTCAACAAAAAGTTAAATTTTCAGTAAAAAAAAACTAAATTTCAACAAAAAAACTCATTTTCTAACAAAAGTGAGGACTTTTCCATTAAAATTATGAATCTTAAACCAAAAAAAAAAAAATATTATTTAGCAAAAGAGTTAACTTTCAGCCAAATTATTCAATTTTTATTCCCAAAAAGATAAATTATGAAGGAAAGATGTAGCAGTTAATATTTCAACCAAAAAATATTTTGATTTTCAATCCAAAAACTTTGGAATTTAACCAAAAATACAAGTTTGCAACATTAGTTAAATTTTCAACTAAAAAATATTTTTCAGCCGAGAGAGATCGAAAATTGCAAACAAACTGTTGATTTTTCAAGTTAAAAGATCAATTTTGAACCAATAATATTAAAGTCCTATCTAAAAGAATGAATTTTGAACCAGATACTTGAATTTTCAACTAAGAAAAAGTGACACGTTACTGTCTGAATGTAACGCGTTAACGTTAACGTTACTGCCTAAAAATTTGTAACGCGTTACCGTTACCGCTACTGAAAAAAGTAACGCGTTACTTTGTCGTTACTTTTTTTTAATTAAATATTTAATACATTATTTGAATGTCCAAAAATAATCTGAAGAATTTAGTACATTTCATTGAAAATTTTAATAAAACTAAATATTTTATTTACAGTTAGGTAAAGTCATTTAAAAAATAATTAATTTGTCTATAAGATGTTTTTTATTTAAACTATTATTAAGTTTTTAAATCTGTGCTGCAGTCTACTTAAGGATTTCCATAAAAATTCATATTTTTTAAATAGTACCAATTTCTCGAAATTTTCATCGCCCATGCGATGTATTTTGTCTAAAAGTATCAATCCGGCTGGTTTGATACAGTAGGGTGATCCAAAAATGCATTAGACATTTTTTTCATATTTTTATGAATACCGTAGGAAAAAATATGTTTTTTTATATATTATTCAGAATCCTCAATATTAGTTAAATGAAGTTGGAATTGCACATTTCTGTTCACAATTAGCCAAAAAATATACGTAAAATATCACTTTTTAAATATGAACTTAGAAGTCTGTTTTATAGCATCCCAAAAAAACCCCTAAATGAAAAAATTGGTTTTGCGAAATTTCGACGCTAATTTAAATTTTTTGTGTTTTTCATTGAAATTATTTCTGGTACATAAAAAACCACTTCATACTGATAATTGATTGTTTACGTAAATTGTTTAACCAATTTAGTATTGTCTTTAGCAATTGTATGATAGAATAGAGACAGGGAGTCCCAGTTTTTGTTTACAATGTTAACAAAAATAATTGTTTAAACAATTTATTATTATTATTACTATTCTCTTTGCTTAGTGATAAAATGTTGCGTTTTTTCCTGATTTTTGAAAACTATTTGTCTATTTTTCATTATAAGTGGCTTCATAATGGATAAGATTTACCAAAAATAATTGTTTAAACAAATTATTGTTTTTCGTGACTATCTTCGTCTACATTAATGGCTGATAGTTGCGTTTTTTTTATCATTTTTACCTTTCTGTCCTCTTTTCACTTAGTAAGGTAATAATTAATGAAAGATAACAAAAAAATTGTTTAAACAATTCAATATTATCTATAACAATCTTCTCTTAGATAAGTTTTTTCTTCGCCGTCTTAGTTATTAAATAAAATAATAAATAAACATTAGAGACAACTATATTTTAAATAATCCCTTTTTCTGCGAATATATTTTGCTGCGATAAAATAGATATTTGAAATATGTGTCAAATTTTCTGCACGGATCATATTGAATACAAATTTCTTTTGAATAAGTTAGTGAGAGACTTCGGTATAGAGTCAGAAAGGCAATAATTGTCCAATTGCTAATTCTGAAGAGAATTGTTGAATTTCAACTCAATTCAGAAAATATTAAGGATTCGGAATAAAATTTCCAAAAGTTTTTTTTTTCTTATTGGAAATACGGTTTAAACTTCATATGTGGCTTGCGGCACATCCTAATATCATTTTTAATAGATCTACTTTTATGTGGATTCAAACAAATTTCCGGCCGGTATTTAGTAGCATAAAAAAATAAAAATACAATTGTTTGGGCCAAAATACTGAACAGTTGCTAAACAGACGCACTGTTCGGTAGTCCCGTATCTTACAATATAAATAATTTTTTTAGATAAGGAAGTGTGTGCAGGGAAGTAAGAATATACATAATCTGATTGGTTTTCTTGGCATTGAAACACTTAATGTAATGCTAAACGTATCAAAACATTGTATGAAGTAACGACCGGTAACGTGCGTTACTTTGCATTACCGTTACCAGAAAACTGTAACGCGTTACCGTTACTCTTTTCTAAAAATAACGCGTTACCATTATCGTTACCAAAAAAGGCAACTTTTCTGGTAACGCGTTACTTTCAAACACTGCTAAGCACGATAAATTTTCAACCAAAACTAGAATAGTTCAATTTTTAGTAAAATAACCTTAATTTCAATCAAACAAAAAAACACGAATTTTCAAAAAAACAGTTTACTAAAATTATATAAAGCTACTTTTACAAAAAAAAAATTGTTATTCCATTTTATATTACAATTAAAAACAAACCTTAGCGCGCTCTCGAACATATTCCCCGACTTTGAAAAAAATTTCAGGTAGCGTATACACCCTGTTTACAATTTTTAAAGGCTTTTAAAGTCATATAAATCTTTGTGAAGTCATTGAAAACTTTCTGAAATCTTAGAAATATTTTTAAAATATTTTGAAATTTTTGTGAAATCATTGATATCCGGAAATCTGGTATACAAAACCGCTCGGTCAAGATAGAAACGTGGAAAGCAATTATTGTTATTTAAATATATTTTTGTGATACGTACTCCTTTCCCTCTGTTCTTCACTCTGAGTTTCTTAACAGTGATGAAGTCAAAGAGCTTTCCATACTCTCCCTTTTCAATACTGCTGAAGGTATGTGTGATTCCACTCGTTAGTTCTATCTCAAAATCAAAGGACCTTGTGGATCCACCGCCGCGAGCAAAGTTGACAGAAGCTATCTCTTCGAATCGGATGTGAATCGGCGGCTTGTGCACATACATAAATCCTCTTTCGAGAGGGTACAAGTAACCAGCCGCAGCTTTGAATGAACACCCGACTGCTGGAGTACCAGAATGTCTGTAAATAAATAATTCATAATTTTATTATGTATAGAAATAAAATCTTGGGACACTTTGACTATGCAGTGAAATATTTACCCAATAAAGTTCCCGGGACCGGTGAGTTTTCTGTTGATTATGACCTTCATCACTTTGCCGAGGATTTCGTAAGTTGGACCCGATAGTTCTTTCGTCAGTTTGTCCTCGTATTTCTCTTTTAATTCCTCTCTGAAATAACCCCGTAAAAGTTATAAGGATCAGCAGTACTTGAAATAAATATAAGTAGAAATCCTATTTATTTCTTACTCAGAAAATGGCAATTCGATCGATGTTTCTTCATCCTGGTTGAATAACAAAACCAGGTAGTGGTAACGGGTTTGTCCTTGTTTGATCGGAGGGTCTAAACTGACCTGGAATATTGTTGTTTTAAAATATAGTTTATAATTCAACTGAAATTGAGGAATTCAGTCGAAAACTTACAACAAAGAACATCTGTCTGTTGTCCTTATGTGGAAGAAGGAACAAACGGAGAACCGTCGACATCGGTATTTTGTAATCAAATGTCTTTCCGTGGAGTTGGAAGAACGACTGGAAGATTTTGATATCGTAGCGACCCCTGGAAAAGAATGATTGTAATAAGATTTCTGAATATAAAATAATGATTTCCCAATACAGGCTAAAGTAGGCTAGTTCAACTTTCTTACCTCGGGGTAAGACATTGAATTTCTCTAAATATAGCTATAGCATCTCCACTGACGCTGATTACAGATGCCTTGTCCATAACTCGTTGATGGAATGATTCCACAGGATCTTGCTCAGCGCTGTCGCTGGTTGGAATGTGAAATCTCATTTCCATGAGATTAACGGGGGCATCATCATTCTAAGATTATGTTTAAACGGTAACTTAGTTATTAAATACTTACTTCTGAGATAATAAAATAAATTAAAACCCATACAAACCTGATGGAATTCGAGAGTAACTTCGTTTTTTCCAGTAGTACATTGAGAAACGTTGCTTAGAGGAATCTCAAAGGCAGTATGTTGGTCGACATCAAAACTTACAACTGATCCTTCAAATCTAGCTGTTCCCCAGTTCCACCCTTTTAAACTGAGTTGCTTCTCAAGCATGTCTTTACTATAATTACTCTTGAAGAATTTTGCTATTTTTTCTTGATCCTAAAATATCAAGAGGAAAGTATTTAGTTTTATTAATATTTTTAAAGGGAGATATTAAATCCTTAAGAAAAAATATGGATACATACTCCATCCTTGAAGCCTCGAAACCTGTGTAATGTTCCGTTTCTTAGGAAAATTCGAAGACCCCACGTGTTAACGAACTTTAAGTAGCTGACCATTTCCATTTCACCAGAAGGAATTTGCTCCACTTTACCGGTCTTTTGATTTTTAAATATGAGATGCTGATCAGTCAACTTTAACTTCCCTGGCGTCTGTGAGAAATTATTAAGGTTTATTAAAACAACTAATAAAGTCTATTTAGTTGTAATAGGCAAAAATGCGAAAATTAATTTTGTATATATTAGCGTGATCCAAATTCATACCGGTTAACATTTTATTTTTGACGATCGCCTTTTAAATTAACATGGGATTTTAAATGGGGAAAAAGAAACACTTCTTATCAACTTTGTGTTAATAAAGTTTAGTCACATCTTCAGGAATGTTAAAGGAATAATTTGCATCCAATAACTTTCTATGTTAGCCCCAAAACTTCCTAGCATTGTGTCCGGAAATTGTCCATAAAAGGCAAAATAGCAGTTTTATGTAAAGTTTATACTAGTGACAGTATTTTTTTTAAACTTATTAATTTTATTAGATAAGTGACCACAATGAATATTGCAATTTTTGCCTAACAACATTAAAAAATGTTAATTTTTTTTTTATATTTCCTCAAATTTAAGAAAGCATTGATACAAAATGCCCTTGAAAAAATATCTCTCTTGAAGTTTATTAACTGCCCCTTTAATTCAAACTTTCACAAAAAATATTACATTCGTCAACTGCGTTAATAATTCCAAAAATCTAGGAATTCTAGACTCTTGAGGCAACATTCTCATAAAATTAGAAATATCAGAACATATTTTAAAGGCGCAATTTGGCGGCATTTTTTGCATCTTCCTCTGCCATAATTTTTCATCCATTTTAGAATTAGTCGAATCATATCAATCTTTTAAATTTATTCATAAAGCTATGAAAGAGCCTAAATTTTTTTGTGAGGCCTAATGAATAAATGCGTATATTTTTCTTTATTTAATATCACAACTTTTGAAACGGCTTTAGGTTATGTTTGCAATAAACACGCAAATATCACGTCACACGTGCAATTTTAGTAGTTGCTAAAATATTAAAATATTACTAACCATGGCGCCGTTGACCTCCGCGGTAATATCCGAATATTCCAGGAAGTCCATTTTCAACTCCTGAAACGTCCTTTCGGGATGTTTTTCTAAATTTCGACACTTTAGAAAATTGTTATTTTCAAACACTCAAAAGATATGCACTAAGGCGACAGACGAACACGAATAATAAAAGAACTAGAGGGCCATCAACTATATAAATTATTAAGAAATACACCACTCTGCCACCTAGCGATACGTGTTCAAGTATTGGTAACTTACCGATTTTTCTAAATTTGGCGGGAATTTAAATAAATGTTATTTTTTTCATTAAAAAAATCACGACTTTATTATAAGTTGTAAACGAATGGTCTATATGATGAAAATAACATAATAATATAGCCTATCTTTTAAATTCATAATATCTCACTGCTTCTGACTTATAAAATATTGTAAAATAATGTATATTTTGCGAGAGGTACGCGAAAACGTTGACTAAATATATAATATTAATTTCACAGCTTTAATAGAAAATTGATTTGAAATATTTGTTTTCATTTTTTAAAATACCTAAATGTGATAATACCTCTTTAAAATTTTCCGTCTATATAAAAAAATTCAAAGTAAAAATGCATAAAGCGGAGCAAGTAACTTTAGAATACGACAAAAAATACAAACAAAAATTAGAAGACAAAATACATAACGAGAATGATATCCCAGAATTTCTGAAATCGAGCATAAAATGAGTGTAGGTTGAAATCCAAACTCCTCTTGAACGACGTTGAAACAGCTCTCCGTACCTGGTTCATAAAAAGTAAAAAAAAAAGGACGAAAATGGACAGGAGGAAATTTAGTTTCGTATTTATTTATATTTATTTTTTTAGCAATGAATAAGTAAACTGTTCTGGGTCAAACACAGTTGCGTTTGGTAAGTTGTATCTTGCACCCAGTTCCTTTTCTCAGCGCCTCGTCTCCGAAATACGAATTAACGCAATCCTTCGCAAGGCAGCTTGTGAACGGCTTTCTTTAGTTTCGAACTGGGCATCTTAGGCTTAAATTAATGACGATAATATATTACAATTTTTACGTTTCTCTCTTCCAAAAAACGTCTACCCCTTGTCATAACATCGTATTATTCTTGCTTCTCGATATTGATAGTCGCTCAAGAGATTATGATCTCAGCATTCACCGGACTGAAGAGTTCGCAATTCCACAAAAAGAAACTGCACATCTCATGAAAGTGTTTCTATCTGAAGCTCGCAGATAAAAAAGAAAACTTTACATCACACAGTTGACTTTGTTCGGGATTTGTACACATTTTCATAGTCAGTTCAATCACTTGTAACAGTATCTTTCAATAATTGTCCCTTCCTCTCGAAGAATCCCCATCGCGTCCTCGACCTCGACCACTAAAGTTGTTTCTGATACCCATTCCATTATCATTCGGTCCCCTACCCATTCCCATATTCGGTCCATTTTTATTTGGCCCAAAGTTTCCGAAACCGGAGTTGAAATTTGGCCCTCCACCTCTTGGCGGCGGTCCTCTGAAGTTCGGTCCGAACCCTGGCCTCTCAAAATTCGGCGGACCCGAATTAGGTCCCGGACCTCGAAAGCTGGGGGGTCCAAAGTTATTAAATGGCGGCCCTTGATTCCCGAAGGGACCCATCGGTCTGAAGTTCGGACCAAAGTTTGGTCCATTTGGCGGCCTGAAGTTGGGGCCGAAAGGTGGCGGAGGTCCGTTGGGACCGAAGGGCGGAGGTGGATGCATCATGTGAGGTGGCATGGAACTGTCCATTCCCATATTTTTACTAGGATGCGACGGCATATTCGAGTGTGGTCCCATATTCTGTATGGGAGGAGGTGGCATGTTAGGATTAATATTCTGCATATTATGATGGTTCGACATGTTGCCTGCGTGAGGAGGCATATTCGACATGTTGGGTGGCTTGTCGAACATATTTCCGAACTCCATCTTCCTATTATCGCCCATTTCTTTGTCATTTTCCCAGCGCGACCTGCCATCTCTATCTATATCTCTACCCCCGTCCCTATCTCGTTCATGGTCCCTCTCCCCAAAGGAATCTATATCCCTCTCTCCATACGAGTCTCTGTCCCTATCTTCCATGAAATGCCGGCTGTTGTTGATTCCGAGCCGGAAGTCTTTATCCGCGAAGTTGTTCCTGATATCAAGCTCGGGCCTTGTTGAACCCGACATGTTGCCGAACCTATACTCGTCGTCGTCATCCATATACCTCCTGTAATCTTCCTCATCGTCGTCTTCCTCGTTGTACTGTTCCCTCGGGTCCCTCAGATACCTCTGATCCGGATCGCTGGACTGCGAATCTTCGTTCATCCCAGCACCAAAAACTGGTTGGTGTACTTTGGACGTTCTGTCACTTGCTCCAGCGTCACTCCAACCAATCAGCTGATCGAACTTGCGCTTCCCACCTCGGTTTAGAGACTTAAGCAACTCTGGATTCTGAGCGAACTTCGAGCTCGGCAAAGGTGGTGGAAGTTGAACATCAGGAGTCTTCGAGAAATCAATCTCCCCATCGTCATTCAGGAATTCTTCATCTTCGTCGACTGTTTCCTGTTGACTAATCACCTCCTTTAGTTCTTCTATCTCCCCAGATTGAACGAGCTTGTTTATCGCATCTGCACCTTTTGTTATCGCCTCCGCAAGTTTACTGCCGCCTGAAATAATTAAGGATCAGTTAAAATCAATTGCCATTCAAAAAAAAATATAATGAAACGGATTTTAAAGACTCACTTTCGACAGGAATCATTTTCCCATAGAGTATAATCGCGTTAGGCTGAACCTCGTTCAGTGGCAACGCTCCAGGCGTAGTTTCGATCAATTGATTCACAAAAGCGTTAAGAGCCTCGACCTGTTCTTGATCTTCGCCTTCCATCTCATTCCACTGAGCCTGGAAGTTTCTGGGAATTGGCTTGCTGTAAGGAACTTTTTTATTAGCGAATTTCTTTCCTTCGTCTATCGCGTGGTCCAGATCAAGACCCGGAATTCCGCCGTTCTTGTCTTCTTGTTCTCCCTCTGCGTTGATTCTGTCTTCCGGACCCATACCTGGTATCACCGCGTATTCGTCAGCTGAAAACGAAAAAAGGTGTTCAAGGATTTTTTCTTAAAGTGTCAGGATTTTTGTGGACGAAGTTAATGTACCTATTTCGTGATCATCCATGCCAGCTGCACCAGCAGGCAAGGTGTTCAAATTATACTTGTCTCGCATCAGATCTCCTGGCCTGTTTCTTGTCCAGAATTTAGAAGTATGGTCGTTACTTCCTGAACATAAGATATGACCTAAAGGATGCCATGCCAGGGTCCAAACAATACTATCGTGTGCTTGCTCAATCGCACCCACTTCCTTATCAGCTCTGAAAATTGAATAAAACCTTTTCCAGTTACCTCTTTCAATTTATTTGAGACACATTTTTAAAATTTTAAGGACGAGAAGCTTGAGGATTAGAATTTAATAAAAAGCTAGGCTCTGTTCTTACCCAACGTGCCAAAATAAAATAGCGCCATCGCTTCCACCACTGCAGAAAAGACCCTCGTGACTCGGATGCCAAGCAACACTAGATGCTTCCTTCTTGTGACCACGAAACGTCTGAACCTCTTGACTCAAATTTCTGAGGTCAAATAATTTGAGCAAATGGTCTCGAGACGCTGTCACTAACCAATTTCCATTCTCGTTCCACTTGACGTCCATTACCGTTGACTTATGGGCGTGCAAAGTAGCCAAAGATTGTCCAGTTTTTGGATCCCATAGCTTCACTGGCTGCTGGTTGTCCTTGCTCCCGGAGATGATTAGACTTTTTTGCGGATGCCAGTGAACGCACTTTACATCTGCACCATGACCTACACAAATATCGAAAATAACAATGGTTCATATATATTTATCTAAGAACACTTATAACAATAATTAAACCGGTAATTAAAAAGAAAATCATTTAAGTAATAGCTTTAAGAAATTTTGGCTACTCTGGTAAATATATTTATTCTTGAAATCTGTGAATTTAAAAAATATGCCTTAACAAATCATTGAGCAGATTTTTTCTCAAAAATCTGAGCTTCATTTTTATGTAATATCGTATTTATTTTGTTGTTAGAGCTTAGAATAAATTAAAACTAATTCCATTGAAAAATACTACTAAAATGATATAAAATTATAAGGTCATTAAATTTAAAAAAATTTGATATTTAAATATTTATACTTTTCGATGGTTTTTTATATTTTCTTTGAATATATACTATGATAATTTGAATCCTTAATACACATATCGTATTTTTGTAATTATACTTTGTGAAAAAAAGAGAATACCAGAGTTAAATTGTTTCATTAGAAGATCTGAAAACTATTAAAGGCATTCTAATAATGATAAAAATATAAAGGAATGTATACCCCTGAGAATTCTTTCTTCGTGGCATCGCAGAAAATCCCAGATTCTGACAGTTCCGTCGTCACTGCAAGTAGCCAACTTGTGATCCGTCGGACTGAAACTACCCGTCCAAAAAAACAATAGTTATAAACTAGAGTGCGCTGTTTGATTACTAAATTATTACAATAGCAAATGAAAATTCTTGATTCAACATGAAAGGAGTTATTTTATTTCTTCTCTTTATTACTAGCTTTGTGAACAGTGCGCAATTATTATTAAAACAAATATGCTTAAAGTTTATGGATTGTTGCCGAAAAATTGAGAATTTTGCAGGCCGCATGGTTCATAATATCTTCGAAAAAATGTCTGAATATATTAAATGAATTAAAGTACTGTTACGCAGGATTTTCAAAAAACAAAATTAGATAAAGTTAACGTAATGTTGAAAAGGTTAAGGGAAATCCTGAAAATGGAATAAGGCGAAATCTTGAGCTGGTTTGCATACGTATATCTCTCTCGAAAATATTAGTGTCAAAAATTCTCAAGTTTTTGACAACGACCCTTATATATTCTTATTTTATTTCATCAAGGAATCATACGAGGATTGTTTTGTGAAATCTCTTTATTGATCATTGCCATGAATATATTATGTACCAAGGTTAAAAAAAGTGATTGAGCGTTTTTGGTTTTCATCAACGATCGGCATATCTTGGTGAAATCTTGCTAGGCAATTGTTTATTAATCCAGAAAAAATGCACAAATCCAGAAAAATTTAGGATTAACGAGGAAAGGAAAAACCGTTACTCGTCTTGAGAATTGATATTTCTTCTACGAGCACGTCTTTTAATTTCTTCCAGGACATCTCGCGAATAGTAATGCATGCCAGAGGTAGAAGATTTTATTACTCTCGAAACAGTAGAACGCGACCAAAAAATTTCTCATGCACTTAGTTAAAAAAAAGCGGGAATACTTGAAAGTAGATTCGATAATCACGAGCAATTCAAGCCTGGAAATATACTAAGGACCAAACCGAAATTAATTAAGAGGAGCGTCTAGATGTAATTGTAAAGAAACAAAAAATCATCTCCGATAGTCATATCTGGCACTCAAAGACAATCTTGCAGCTATTTCAACAAAGATGGATTCGTATCAGCGTGTCATGCACCTCGAGTTTACTTTTGATGCCACATGACCACCGGACGATGCTCCAAGATTGATATTTTTTGCAAATTTAGCATTTATTGCACAAAAAATGATGGAGGTGTACATGATTCGTAATTAATTCTCTCTCACTCTCTCTCGCCCACAGGGCACAGTGAGCGACACAAAACAAAGATGCTTTATTTATTAAATATTCATCCAATTTGTATCATCACATAGAAAAAGAGTATCTCTATTCGGCTTTATTGAGATATATCAATTTATTTATAATCGTCAACTGGATGATGTGAAGGAGGCAGGATTTCATCTTTATTGTTATTCAGTGGGAATCTCGACTGGGTGCTGCTGTATTTTTTATTAATATTTATTTCAATGATACATCTTTTCCCGACATGCTGATATAAAGATGCTTCTCGGACCAAGAACCGTGAGGACCTAATGAAACTTTTATTTACCTCACTGACAGATTAGGAGATACAAGTTTAGGTCGATAAGGATCAAATAAGTTTATTCGCGCTTTCGAAAAGAAAAATAATACACTATACACAACGCTCTAATCTTTTATCAGGATCAGACACAGTAAAGGAACTGTAAGGACCGATTTTCTAAACGCACATTTTTATTTATTTACGAGATTACGATAAACTGATTCCTTACTCAATGCTACAATGTCACTTCAAGCAATGACCATTTTAGACTTCTTGAGATCAGCTTAGACGTCACAAAATGGAAAAACTAATCTTCCATTTAATGTCGCCTATTTGTCTACCAAACTGAACGCTCTACACGACTCTCATCTCAAATCAATTTGCAAATGCCCTTCGAAGGCAAATATTTTCTTGCTTTTAGTGAGTTTAATTCTTGCTTCTTTTGTAAAAAAAAAAACTAAGTCACCTTTGCACCCATACAAAAACCGAAACTGCCGTGATATGAATAGAGAAAACCCAGAAACAGAAAAGAGTGAAAGCCGCTTTTAATGTCTTAACTACAGCAAGAATGGGCGTATTGTCGATTAAAGTGCCGCAAGAGACGTAAGGACTAGTGTGGTGGATGCTATACCTGAGTCCTCTAATCGCTTCTTTGTGCGCCTGAAACATCTTGACGTTGTTCATGTTACTCTGCCAGTACTTGACGTAGCCTGCGTGATCTCCTGTCACCATCCAGCTCTCGTTATGCGACCACACCATTGTCCTCACTGGGCTGTCATGAGCCTAAACAAAATTAAGGACCACATTTTGGGCTTGCAAATCAGGTGCTAAAATAAATCACAATTTTATTATATAGACTCATAATGATAAACAGCATTCCGTTCTTGACAAAATGGATCTGCAGAGTTGATAAAGAATAGAATTTTAAAGAACGGCGACAAGGCCTACGGATTAATGTCTGCTTATTAAATATAGAAAGGAATCTTTAAAAACATACACTTAAAGAAAGTCAAATTCTGCAACAGAATTGTACAAAAAGGGTTCAAAATATGTACGTTTCGAAACGTTAGTTAATAAACACCATAAATTTAAAAAGTTAATTTATGCAACCTAATTGCACAAAAAAAACTTGGAGAAAATTATTTTTTCAAGAAACAATGTAACCGGCTCATTAGAGATAGTTATATAATAATGAAAAAAAAGGAAAGAGACAACAAAACCAAACACTCTCTTTTCCTTATTTTTTCTCTGTATTCTTAATACTACGAGAACGAACATGTTTTTAAATCAACTTAGACCTCATTAGGGACATTTTTAATAGAAAACTACTAGTAAATAATTGTTCTTATGCTAAGAGTAATTAGACCTGTAAATATAAAATTTAAATAAGTTATTAAGGCCATGGGAGCGTAACCTCAACATTTTGTTTTACATTTTTTCTCGTATCCAACTTATGCCAAGGTAAGTTGGATTTTTAAAAAATGTAATTTTTTTTAAAGGTTACGCTCGCATGGCCTCAAAATACTATTTAGATTTCATTGGTATATATGTCGATCTTCAATATTTTTGTAAACTTTTATAGAAGTTTTAATTGTTCAAGCAAAAATACCCAGAAATTCCGAGACAATACTTTTCCTAATAATAATCTAATAAAAGTACTAACTTTCTATTAGATTTAAAAAGATTTCGATTTTAATCAATTTCATTATTTTTCTTTTTATGTAAAACACCTCCATGAATTCCCTGTTTTTTGTTTCTTTCATTACATAAAACTTTCACACCATTCCAATCAGTTATGTTCATATGTGTTTTTCTGATCAGATTCTATGGTTCTATTACTTTTAAAGCTTTTCGCTGAATATAGTAAACAACCGGGTCAAAGCTATTAAAATCTCTCGTCTCTTTATTGTTTTGATTATTCTCTTCAGTTCGAGGCGTTCAAAATTGCATTCCAAAGTTAAAAGTTTATGCGTAGGTCGATGAATACTTTAAAGTGAATGAATACCTTGAAGTATTATTGTTAGTTTTCAAATTTCAATATTGATATTCGAAAAACTATCAATTTCAGCCTTGAAATGTGAAAGGCAAACAATGTTGAAAGAGATTTTTGAATTGTTGAAATCATAAATTAGTAAACAAACCCTTGTCTTTTACCTTCTAAGGAGATTTCACACGTTTTAACGTTCAACAAAATGAAAATAAAGTTTTTTAGCGTATCAAATAAATTATTTGCAGATTATCATAGTAGTTTGCTTAGAAAAAGTAATGTTGAGCCTATGATATTTTATACTCCAAATACGACTCTATTACAAAACATGTTTTTAAACAATTAGAAATTGAATTTAGTACATTTGCAAAAAAAAAAAACTTTGC
The DNA here is from genome assembly GCA_010014905.2 of Druon quercuslanigerum. NCBI lineage: Eukaryota > Metazoa > Arthropoda > Insecta > Hymenoptera > Cynipidae > Druon > Druon quercuslanigerum. The sequence continues at coordinate 17,448 of JAAAKG020160897.1, forward strand.
ATCTGACTATGCATTTCTAAGAGTTAGTTTGCAAAAAAAATTAATTTAAACTGAACTATGAAGAATTTATACTTTTTGCTGAATGAAATATTTAAAGTTTATACCGCAAAGTGTATATTTTTCAAAGGTCTACTATTGTTAAAGTTCTTTATGTGTGGACATCGCACCTGTAAGATAGTTTCGAAATTAAATGTTAGACCGTTCCATAACGTGAATTCCCCGCTGGAAGCTCCTGTGACGAGACGCCTTCCTTCTGGTGTCCAGGCCATACAAAAGATAGGACATCGCATTTTATTCGTGGCTGTTTTCACGAACCTTGTTGTGACAGCATTAATTGGATTGTCTACATAACTCGGAGGGGGGAGCAAATCCGGATAGTATATCACGTCCGGTTGAAGAGCTCGCCTATCTCTGTAATCTCTCTGCCAAACTCGATTCTAAAAAATATAAACACGGTTTCCTCAAAAGAGCTGCAATCGTCAGATTATCAATTTTAAGTATCTTTCGAACATTACCTCCAAACTTTTGATAATTGCTGAATTATAATCCACTGTCTTCCGCATGACAGATTTCCGGAGCCTTTTACCGTCAAATTCATCCTGCAAAGCATCTGGACCTCCGGGTATTACTTTTGGAGCATGATAGGGTCTAAAAGGCTTGAAGAAACCACGGTTTCCGTCTCTATGATTATTGTACCGATGTTGGTAGTTTCCGGAAGTGTTTATGGTAGTTAATGTAGGCGGTGGAGCTGATAAATTTGGTGTTGGAGGTGGAGGAACCGACAAATTCGGGAGGATCGGAGGAGGGGGAGTTGCGAATTGCGCGTTTGCTGCCATTTTATTTTTTTTATTTTCCCAATAAAGATTTAACTTTTCGAGGGAAGTGGTTTAAAATATGCACTTATTAAATGCATATTTATTACGGGAATAAATTAGAAATGAAAATCCATCCATCTTCGGTACCAGAGCTAAAAAGCTGAAAAAGGCATTCTTCATAAGTCTGGAACATTTTAACATCTGCAATACAAGTTTGAGACTAGGAAGAAAGCTAAAAAATCGGAAATGAGTTTTCATCAAAAATTTGCAAATTTATTTATAGAAAATGATATGTACTTTTTTGTTGGAGAATGAATTTATATTACATATAGGAGTTATCATTATCGTTTTTGAAAAACACTTGGATCAGTTTTGTTTATCACTTATGTGAGATGAAAATAAAGACTTCATCTTATCTGAAACTTTAAACCTAAAACGAATTTTCATCGAATTAATAATATAAATATGAAAGAATCTCACGTTGTACCGAAATTTCGACACAAACAGACCCTTTTCCAGATCCAGGTATTCATACCGAAAATATTCGCTGGCTCCGTTTCGAAATTTTGGTACACGTAGGCACGGTCTATTTTTATTCAAATACTGTTCAATAAACACTGTTCTTACTTTTTTAGGACCAATAAATAAGAATGTGTACACCGTTTTGCATTATAAATCAATTTAATAACCCGTCTCAGTGCCATTTAAGCTTTACCTTCGCATAACTGTACAAATTAAAATAGAAATATTAGAAATGTTTGCGGAAGGTTAATATTGATAAAAAAATATATAAAACAAATACCGGAAAAACGTTCGATACTTTGAGAACTTTTGTTGGAGAAGTCAGCCCACTTAACCTATGTACTATTCCCAAATAAGAATTCAATTTATATTTATAATTTTTAAGCGAAAATAAATTAGGGCTCAGACATAAAGCCATTAAAAACAATCTGCCGCCCTGTGCTTACCGTTGAGACACACTCCCTTGGCGTGTCGACACTATTCGGCGAATCTTCCAAATTGGTTTCTAATCCAAGGAAATTCGACTATTATTGATCACTTTCGATCAAAAAGTTTGCACAAATTAACGTAATCTATTTTTATTGCTTTACCGACGCGTTTACACCAGCAAAAATTAACGGACGAAATGCTACGAAATCCTCACGTCTGGTGTGTGTTGGCCGCCATTACACTTTCTAACAAGACTTCCGGCGCGTCTTGCCACATCCGGCTGCGCAGTGGTCAAATTTTGCTTTTGTAGACGAACAGTCGAAAAAAATGTTTTAAATCGCATTTTAACTATTCAATAAAGCTTAATATAATTAGGAAATTTAATTTTGTTTTTATTTTGAGAAAATCAAAATTAACGTCTATTTTCAGAAATAAGCGGAATTGATGAGTGTCGAGATCTGGCGACGGAAAAATGAAACTGAGTTCTTCAAAGCGCGCTGTCGCTCTTTAAAACATTTGCCTACTTTGTTGTTATAGTCGGCACATGTTAACTAAAAGTGTAAAAGGAGAAGAATTAATTACTGCAAAAGTTTATCATTTACAAAAGTCTCATCTTTTTACAGCTCAGAAAATAATGGAGGAAATATATTTCGATTCAATCTTTTGGCATTAGAGCATGATTACATGTTCTAACCTCAAAATCCAGTGTTCTGTCAATTGCAGATATTGTATATGGTGTCATAACCACGAATATCAATTGGATAAAAATGACAGAAAAAAACACGGTTGAGAAACTTCCGCATCATGAGCAACAGGAACTTTGTAGGACACGAATTCCTTACAGGCAGGGGAAAAAATTGACTGCTGTCAAGGTAGCGTGGCGAATACGTATCCTACTCTAAACAATTTAGATTGTACTCTTTATTATTTATGACCTTTGTTATACTTTTTTCTCGAAAAATTGCATGATAATTGTGTTATTTCTACCATTTTTATTACAAATTTTGTATTATATAAAATTGTGAACTTCATTTGAGGATTTAAAATTCGTTTCTACATTTTATGATTATATTTTTTGTTCGACTCTTTAATATCTTATGAATATTTTGGAATATTTTATTCAAAACTCAATTTAATCTAAATGGCGTCACGGGAGGCTTACGCTTATAGGGCTAACAATTTAAACAAAGTGGGTATATGTATATTATATAATTTGTCCCCAGAGTTCTTATTTTATTCTCTGTATTTTGTTAGAAAATTAAATGAATTCTTCAATCTTGGCCAAATTTGTATAACACTGTTCTAAGAAAACTACTTCCTGTTTAACAGACCCCCAGTTTTAACACACAAAAAATTAATGACACGAGATATTTTTTCTAATATATTTAAAGAATTTCGGATGATAAAAATTCGCTAAAAAATTGGATATCAATTGAAAATAAAAAATTTTAATGCAGAAAATTTTTAAAATACTCAGTTGTTTGTTTAAAAAATATATATTATATACTTATATATCTGATCATAAGAATTGTTTAGTATATTTGAGGGATTTCTACCCATCAAAATACATTAGAAAAATTGACAAGGCGAAGAATCAAACACTGGAATGAAAGACATTTTCCACGTAATCATGTTGTGGTTTTTAAAATTATATTTTTCAGCTTGCTTTCAAAATTATTTCCAATACCTTAGAACTTCTTAATGAAAAAACAAATGCTAAGGAGTTGAGCAAATAAAAAACAGATAAACTTAAAAATTGATCATTTTTAAATGCTTCTTTTTATATATATTTTTATAAACATTAAAAAATGATTATATCGAAAGCAAATATTCTTTCTTTTTATGAGTCGCTTAGACTAGTCAAGTTATTCTATTGTTTAAGTAGAAAACCCTCAGATGACTAAAATATTCTCATAAGCTGAGCTAGATAAATAAATAAAAAATATATATATTTTAAATGTATACATCTTTCTAGTATAAAAATTGTCTGCACTTACCCATTGTTATTCTCTAGGCATATCACATTTTTTAGTTAATTGTTATCAAGAAAAAATACTTCATGTATGAGAAACGCCTTTTATGGTGCAGTGTGTAAAAGGAATCTTTGGTAACTGTTCTAGCCTCCTTAAACAATAAAAAATTACATACATGAAAATAACTATAAAAATTATATAAATAACAGGCCTTGCAGACCGGTCCCTATCTCCGCTATTGTACCCTATATTCAGATAAGGTCCCTGCATTATCCTATTTTCAAGATTTGGTCCCTATGGTACCCTACTTTCAGCCCATAATAAAACCTTAAATAATTTATAATATGATCGAAGCTTCCAAGAGTCAGGGATTTTGAGAAAAAATACAAAAAATCAGAGCATTTCTGGGAGAAGTAACTGTACAAAATAATCAGGGCTGCCACACAGTCACTATTATTTACTTTTTTTCTGAAATTACTTGTTAGTCACTTTTTTAAGATAAAGTCATCATAGTCATTTTTCTTTCAAGAAATAACTCTTAGGGTAATCCCTATTTAATATATATTCTATAACTATTTCTAAATTGAAATATTTTGAAATATGAATTCTTTTGAAATATTTAAGGTTATTTTTGAAGATTCTGAGAAATACTTAATAGGTTTCAATGGTTTCAATAATCTGAACATATTTGTAAGATTTTAGGTTATTTTTAACACTTCTAAGGAATTTTTAAGAGCTTTTAAAATTATCAAGGGATTTCAAAAGATTTCAAAGAATTTAAAAATATTCCATATATTTTTATATTATTATTTTTATTAATTTAAAGGGGTTTCAAGGCGTTTAAAATATTTGACGATCGCAAATTTTCTTGAATTTCAGAAGATATGGAACGATTTTACAGAACCCATAAGGTTTTAAGATAGTTAAAAAAATGTTACGATTTCAGGATTTCTAGAACTAATGCCAGATTGCATAGAATTTCACGGGATATAATAATATTCTATTATTGAAAGAATCCATTCAAGAGAAGTGAGGTATTTCGTAAGATTTCAAAGATTTGTTTATTTTTTGGAATTCACCCTAACTTCTTACAAATTTAGCCTGAACTCTTTTAAAGTCTTTTTAATTCGTTTAATTTACTTGAATTCTTCTAAATTTACTCAATTTTACTTTATTCAATGGATTAAAAAATTTTTAGTTTTTTAAAAAATGTTTCAAGGAATTTTTTCGAATTCCTTGGCATTTTCAAGAGCTTTAAAAAATGTCAAGGAAATATTGAAACATTTTTAAGAGTTTGAAATATTTTAGGAAATTAAAAAAAATTCCCAGAAATTTTTTATTTATTTCAATAGTTTGAAGGGTTATTGTAATGGATTTTAAAGAATTTATTCACAAGGAGTGAGTGATTTCGTAGGGTTTTAGACATTTCAAGAAATTTTCAAATATTTTTTGCAATTCATATAAAATTCGCCTTGAATTCTTCTAAATTCACTCTTTTTTTATCAATGTGTTTTTAAATTGTTTTCAATTCACTTAATTGCTTTTTAAATTCAGCTTCATTTTTTATGAATCTCACCTAATTCTGCTCATTTACCTTACATTTTTCTAAACTCACTCAAATTTTACTGAAATCAGTGGAATTTTTTCGATTCTATCATTTTTCCAACTTATTTGAATTTAACTTTAATTGTTGTTTAATTTATTTGAATTCTTCTAAGTTCACTCCATTTTATTTAATTCAATGGATTTTTTTAGTTTTTTAATTGATCCTAAATTCTTTAACCTGACCTTGAATTTTTAGGCATTCCATCAAATTCTTTTGAATTCCCTTGAATGTTTCTAAACTAATTTCAAATTTTTTGAGTTCAATTAATTTTTTTTATATTTTTACATTGTTTTCAATTAACTTAATTTTTTTATTTGCCTTAAATTTCCATGAATTTCATCGAATTCTTCTTGTTGACCTTAAAATCCTTTTAAGTAATTCCAGTTTTACGGCAATCAATGAAATTTTTTCCAATTCATTTGAATTCTTTGTAACTATTTTTAAAATTTATGCATCTATCCTGAATTTGTTACCTATTGAGCGCAAAAAGTATCACTTTTGTTCCTATATTTTATCCCATAGTGACTGTGAGGCCTGAAATAATAATTTTCTCAGAAATAGATAAATAAACTTCAGATTTTTTCAGTAAGTTCATTCATTTTGGTTTAAGTTTTTGTTGAAAAACTTCCCTTTTGAACGTTTCCAAGTAATTTTGTACTTTTTGGTAGAAAATACGGTAATTAAAAAATCCCGCGTTTTCCACATGCTGTACACCTGACTTCTGATTAAATAAAGTTAATCAAGGATTAAAATTAAATCACGGTTGGTGGAATCGGCTCTTAATGTTTCATATATTATTACCCGTTGTATCTCTGTATGTTTTCCCTGAACTTGCATTCTTGAGGTTTCCTTGACACTCTAGCTCTCTGCATTAGGTTTACACAATCAACGACGAATCGACGCATTTATTAGTTTGTGGAGTCCCAAAACTACAATTAAATAAGGAAGTAAAGAAACTTTTCTCTCCATACGGAGAAATTAAAAACCTTCGTTTACTTCCCGATTATCCATCGGAAGAATTCACCGAGGCTTTTCACGTGCATTATGGTCGCATACAGAGTGCCAGGTTCATATAATAATCATAATAACATAAGTCTTTACAAGCGCATAATTTTCGTATGATCTTTAGAATTGAATAGCGATTTAAATATAAATTTTGATTACATCCCATAGAATAGCGAAACGCTTCGTCGATTGTAAAAATTTTTATGGCGGTCTCTTACATGTTTGCTATGCACCGGAACTCGAAAGTATTTCGGAAACAAGAGCAAAACTTATTCAGAGGAATAAGGATGTCACGGTCAGGATAAAAAGACATAAATTGGACCCCACCAATCCTGAAATCGACCAATTTGTTGAACAGTACGTAGTTTTTTATACCTAGTTCGTAATTAATTTCTAGAAATCCTAAATAAATTTAAAACATTATTTTAGGGAACAGTATCATAGGAAGAAAAAAACACCTGCATTGCCTTTAACTCAGGAACGACTCGACGCGCATTACCCCAATGAAAGTTTAGGAAACGGAATGTCACAAGTAACAGAACCGAGTCTTCCTCAAGAATTTAGTGGCGCAAGTACGTCGACTGGAATTCTATACAGCAACATAATTAGGCCTTCAAATGTAATTAAACCGTCCCCTGAGTTACTAAAAGCTCCTTATCAACCCTACGAAACCATCATAAGAACTGCAAATTCGCGACCATTGAAGAGGAAGAACTATAAAGGACAATCTGTTGACCAAGGACCTAAAGTTAGAGTAATTCGTCCTCAACTTATAGATACCAGGAATATAGCAAGGCGAGAAGAACCAGAGAAAAAAGTATTCGTAAATGCAAAGAAGGTCGAAAGTGGTATCAACATCAAAATTCTACCTAGAACTGAAACTAAAAAACGGATTGTGATAAAAGACCCAAAGTATATAAAAAAAAACAGTCTTTTTATTATTTTCTTACACTGATAAACAGAGTATTACTTGATATTTTATTATACATTTACTTTCAGTGTGACCCAACTCGTACGGCCCAGTGCAGATCTGAAGACATCAATTCAACTCGCCAAAGATCAGATACGACAAGCAATGCAAAAAAGCACTTAGGTGTAAATAAGTAATAACCTAATTATTAAAGAGTTCTAATTTTCTAAAAACTTTTGCGTTTAGTTCTCAATTTAAAAACATGATTTATAGTCCCTATACCCTTATTCAGACATCCTTAATTTCTTCACAAGTTTGTAAAGAAACGCAAACTGCTTCTTGAAAGATTCATCTTAATTTTAAATTATTGGCTTGGTAATAGCAATTAATTCTACAACGGATTTCATATATTAATTATATAATCACTGTGGCGTCTCCGTCCCATTTTGTGTTGTTTAACCTGGATTTCAAAGGAGTCTTTTTTCCATTTGGCGGAGTGTTTTCTTGATGCATGCGCATTGCGAAAGGCGCCTTTCGTCGCAAATGTGGCGATTTTAAAACTGTCCCATGCGACTTACTGTTACTGTTCGATCTATTCCTCAGCGGCGTTCGATTCTGCATGAGAAAATCATATTTTTAATTAAAACGATTAATAAATCGTGAAAATTGCCTGCTCAAATTGCAAGCACTTGAAGTTGTTACAAAAAAGTTGGAAAAACTGCAATATTCTTTGTAGTAACCAAAATATTTTGGTAGGATATATGAAACATATAATCATGAAGTTTCCATATAATTGACTCAAAATATATATTTGATCAATTTTTCTTCTGATTTTCCTACAAATAAGATGTTTTCAAATTTTTCCAACTTTTTAGTTATAACTTCGAGGAAGTTATTAAAAAATTAAGAAAACATCGAAATATACACTATTCTTGAAATTTCTACTTGAAAAATAGTCAAATTGGCTTCATCCTGAGCTCATTTTCTACAGAATTTTGAGGGCATTTAATCCTTTAAAGAGAAAAAATATTATCTTTGGCAAATTTAAAATTAAGAGAACCTAATGAATATTACAAGGGTTTTGATGTTTTATTACTCTCAGTTCGTTCAATCACGAAACAAAACGTCTATAATGAAAATAATATAAGTGGTGGTAATTACATATATTAAAAAATTTACAGATTTTAGAATGAAGTAAAAAAAAAAGACTTTACAATTCTGAATTGGAGTAGAGAATTTTCGAAAAAAAAACATAAATAATGCAGATCTGGAACAAGGAATTTTGCAAAATAATTATATGTAATTCTGATTTGAAAGGGGAAATTTTCGAAAAGACCGGAAAAATACAAATTTCATCGGGAGAAAACTGGAAATTTATAATCATTCACCACCAGCAGAATACAATTTTCTCAAGATGCAAACTTATAAATTTAAAATGTTCATATTTTGACGCTCAATTTAAAAGTGGTAAATTATCTGCACTTGCAAAACTCTGGACGAAGAATAAGAGGGTGCAGGGAGCCGAAGGCGGAAAAAGTGATTTCTGAAAATTAAATTAACTTGCAAAAAACTTACCGAAAGTATATCAAGATTCTTAGCCTCAGTTATATGTTTTTTACTTGGACTGAAGAGCTTCTTGCCATCTAATTCTTTTTGGACTATTCTCTTCTTTTTCTTCTCTTCCGATTCAATCTTTCGCAAATTATTCTCAGGCTTTTTAATAGGTCCTTGTAGATTACAATCCCCGTCGTCATATTCTATGATAACTTCATCCTTCGGACTCGTGAATTTCATACGAGCCTCTGACCCACTGCCAGTGACACAATCCGAATTTACTTCTGTCACCGGGCTCAGCGTATCCCTCCAAATTTTGATTTTATTCTCCGCCTCGTTAAATTTCACTTCGAAATCTTTCATAGCAGTCAGTAGAACATTGTCAATGATGTTCTCCGAGTCGGCTACCAGTTTTGCTTCCCATTCCTCAGTTTTGTTTTCTGCTCTTTTATTTTCAAGGGAAGAGTCAGAGGACGAACTGCCAAAGGAGCTGTCAAGAGAATCCTCATGTAAATTCCTCAACACTGTGCATGCACTGTTGTTTGAACAAGTATCATTGCTAGAACTACCACTTGAGTCGGTTGCGTTGCTCGGAGATTCAGAATTATTTAAGCTTGCAACAACATCCGGCAGAACGTTAACTTCAGGAACATCGAGGTAGGTTGTAGTTTCGCAGAAGGATAATCTCGAGGATGGAATTTTTATGTCGTAAATGCTGGTGTTTAGATTTTCATGAGAGCGGGCCTTGGAATTTTCGACAGATTTTGGTTTTAAAATAGGCGTCCTGTCAAAGTCATACGCTGGCGATCTGGGGTCAAGTCCCAGCATCTTTTGATGCATTTCGCTTAGCAAGAGATTTTTGCTGCGACGATTCGAGCCAGAGAATTTTGGAGTGTCGGTTTGTGGAAGAGTTTCCAGCTGCAATAATAAAATTTCTACTATAATTCTCGACTCAAAAGGAATTTTATTCGAGAAACAATAAATTGGGTTGTTTTTATATTATTTGTTTGATTTGTTCCTTGAATCTTAAGATCCATATAAAAGTAATGTGAGTAAGTTACCAGAATTGGAGTACGTGGCATGTCTACGTTTGGAGATCTTGGGTCTAATGATTCCTCCAAAGCCGGGGATGTCGGTGTGACATCGAAATTCGTTTCCAAATAAGGTTTTCGCTGTAAATACTTTGGCACGGCGCTGATCACTACTTGTGTTTCCTTTGGAGACGATGAGATTATCTAAAATTATAAGTTTAGAATAAAAAATCTGAAATATAATCGAATCTTCATATTGAAACTAAAATCAGGCCTGATATTGTTTGGGCGCATTACCACTTATTTTGCGTAAGTACAACGCATTACATATTTGTTTATTTTAACCTTTTTTACAGGATTTTAAAATTGTTTAACGTATTTGTAACTCTCTATTATAGTCGTTACGTCCGTATTAAACAATATTATTGGAAATGCTGAATAGACCATTAGACCTAGAACTATCATGAATTTCTTATAATTTTTTCGTGATTCTAGAAGAAAATCGTGATAAGTAACAATTATAGTATTAAATAATGTTAAAATATTTAAAGAATGATATCAACAATATAGAAACTAAAACAGAATGATTGATTTATTTACTTAACGTAGGATTTCAAATTATTTTGGAGGCTTTCTACATAGTTGAAACATTTCAATGTCTATAAGAGAACCTACATTCCAAAGAATTTCCAGAAATTTTAATTAATTTTTTTAAAATTCCAAAGATTTTACGCTGGGGTTTAGGGATTGTCTAGAGAACTTTTGTAAATCAAACACATTAAAGTGCGACGGATTTTAAAGTATTCCAAGGAATTTAACAAGATTTCAAGGATTTTATTGAACCTCCAAGTATTTTAAATTTTTCGAAAGATTTCAAAGGTTTCTAGAGATTTAAAAGTTTTTATTTTGAGAGCTTGAAGGAATAAGTTCAATTTAATATTCAAAGGATTTGAAATGTTTTCTATTAATTTTAATCGATTTTTAAGATAATATATTTATATATTTTAAAAGATTCGAAAGAATCTCAAGGAGTTAAACACATAACAAAGAATGTCAAGGAATTTTGTAGACTTTCCAAAGATTCCAAAGCATTTCACAAGATTTAATGAAACCTTAAAGGACCGTTAATTATTTCAAAGATTTACGTGACTTTAAAGATTTTAAGTTATTTGAAAAAATTCTAAAGAATTTCAAGGGATTATAAGGTATTTCAAGGAGTTTCGCTATATTTAAAGGATTTTGTAAGACCTGGAATTATTATTATTAACGATTATTATATTAACGAGTTCCAAATAATTTCAAGGTGTTTTAAAAACTTCAAGGGATTTTTAAGAATTTTCAAATGGTTTAGGTTTCATTTTAAGGCCTTCCTAGAGAACTTTGGAAAATAAATTAAGTTTAATGGGAATCCAAGCGATTTCAAACATTTCAAGGGATTTAATGTATTTCAAGAAATTTCATAAAATTTAAGGATTTTATTGAAACACCAAAGATTTCTAGTGATTCTAGTGATTTAATTAATACGTTTAGTTATATTTATATTAAAGAAATAAAAAATTTATTTTTATGGATTTTTACGATTTCCAAAGATTTCAATGAATAATTGAATATTAAGATATGTCAACAATATCCTAGAGTAATTTAGGGAATAAAGTAAATGTTATTTCCAGGATTTCTACGGATTTCAACCATTTAAGAAATATGAATGAATTTTAAAAAACCTACAATGAATTTTACGTTATTTTAACTTTTGACATTAATTAGTTCGATACGTTAGTATTATTTATGTCAATGCTGATTTTCCTATAATAGTTTACTACAAAACAATTTTATATGATTAAATTCGTATTTTTACGAAAAAAAATATAGGAATGTTATCATAGGCCTATAAGAATATTCTTATTATATTTTTTCGTAAGGGTACTTTGCAATTTTGCATGAAAGTTGCTTCCGTTGTTTTTTTCGATCTTAAGCCAGCCTTTTTGTTACTTAATTAATATTTTTTAGTTTAAAAAATACTT
>JAAAKG020160908.1:0-29313 GCA_010014905.2 Druon quercuslanigerum
CTGGTCCAAAAAAATATTCAGTGAACTGAAAAAGTGAGTCGGTAATATAGGTATTTCGCTGTGTCGCATGCCCTTAAGCTTTCGCGTGTAACCCGACTAGAATTTTCTGCGATTTTTTTTGAACGAGTGGTGATCGTCGACTTTAGGTTCAGAGAATAATAAAATATGATTAGATTCAAGCGAAGTAAATTTTAATTGAGCGAATTCAGAAGAGTCAAATTCTGATTTAACGGATTCAGATGAGAACACTCTTGATAAAATGCTTAAAATTTTAGGAACAAATGTAATATTTTATATAATTGATACTTAACTAAAAATTATATTAATTTTATATGCAGACTAATATTGAATAATAAATTATTTTATAGGTTGCTTGTACATAGTACACTGTCACTTCGGAAAAAGCATTGACGTACATTAACACAATAATTGGAAATGCCAAGGACTGGGGCGGACATCGTAAAGAACAAAGTCAAAAAGAATAAAAAACGTATTGATTTTTTATTCGTGTTTGTGCTAATATTTGGCACATGAACAAAAAATATAGTTAAAATCACTCGTTTTCCTTGTTATTAAATTATTACGATAAACAAAATTATAAAAAATGATAAATTAAAAAAATGGCTCTTAACGGGAAATTGGTCAGGGCCAGGTGAGTACTGATCAAGCGGCGAGATCGGGCGCCAGATCTGGTTTAGATCGGTCGCCAGATCTGGTTTCGATCGGGCCGTGTGTCTCATCAGTGATCGGGCCCAGGTCAGTTTTCCAGAACTAGGACAGATTTTGCCTAGTCTGGGCTCGGTCTGGGCTTGGTCTGGGCCATAAAAATATTTCTACACGGGTTGGGATTCTAACCTCGAGTATATGAACTCAAACCCTTGCGGTATCATGCGAAAAGTATTAAAATAAGAAATTTACCGTTTGCAGTGGTTCTTACTTCAAACAGAAGTAAAGCCACAGTGTAAAAATCTAAATTTAATATATTTGCGTTAAAATGGAAAATGGGGCAGTTGAGGAATAATACCGTATATGTCAGAAAAGACTACATATTTTATTATTGATTTTTTCAGACGATAAAGGGTTATTGCATACTAATCGTAAAATCATTAGGTATAATTAAAATGATGAAAGTATTTTTAAATTGATTTTTTTTGTATAAATAAAAGCATATTTATTATGCCTTATTAAAAACAAATATATTCTCTAACGTTGAAGTATAGTGTAAATGGTTTGATCATTTATATGTGTTTTACACCATTGGATATACAAAACAATAATTGCCAAGCTTTTTAATGCTGGTATGCGAATCCATCTTTTGTTTAAAAGTTATTGAAAGCATGTGGGGTGGAGGCAGGGCGCGATAGAAATACAAATTTGAAAAGAAAAAACAGTTTTATTTTTGAAATAAATATGCGAATTAAGCATTTTTTGAATTATACTCGTATAATTAGCGATATTTTTATGTGTAAGCATAAGTGTTATCGTGGTTGTATTTATTATACGATATTCAAATAGTTTCAATAAGAAAAAGTTGTTTTTAAAATTGTCCTATTTTAAAGATTTGACGCTTCCGCGATTCTTTTACCGAAAGTGATTTATAATTTCCTTTTTCAATTTTAGTTCTTATATGTAATTCAAAGCAAATATTTGTAAGTATTGGTTTTGGGAGAAAAAACATAACAGGATTTGGAGACGTCATCGAGGCATTATATTTACGAGCCGAAATCTCCTGGGACAGGGATGTAAGGGGTGTTTTTAGAGGTAGTATTAAATCACGGTGGAACCGCTATCCACCCCCTCCCTTCTTACTTCTACACCACCGCTGCATAACATGAGGCCATTAATTTTCATTAGGCGTCGACGAAATTCTCTCGGATTCGCGAAAAAGGTAGCCTCGAGGCGAACCCCAGAAAGGTGGAGGAAACAGGTGGAAACTGGGATGGTTTTCCTACCATCTAGATTCACCAGCTTGGATTTCAACAGTTGGAAAAGTCTCTACGGAGTTACCTTCTCGATGATTAACTGGAATGACTCGATAGTTCTTGTTTCATCCCTTGTCTCTCGAGCGATTGTTCAGGGAACGTGGAAATAATTGAGAAATAAATATATGTATATTTATATTTATATTCGTTCCCTGAAAAATTGCTCGAGAAAATATTGTACATATAATATTTTTTAATTAAAGTTTAGATACGTATACACTACCGTCGGAAATTATGAGATCGATTGACGCAAGCACTATTCAAAATCACTGCTGGCTTTGAACCACGATAACTCAGCGAAAAAATGATAGGGCTTTAAAAAAAAAAAACAGTTGGAAAACCTATGAAATTCTACGTCTAGTGTTGTTAAACAGATTATTTTTTGATCTGCTGAAGAGAATACAACACGTGATAAGTTTAAAAAAATAATTCTAGATTTTCTAAAATTTTGTACCTCGTCTTCAACTTTTACCATGATCTAGGATAATTGTTGCAAAAATCTGAAAATTATAATACGTAAGGCCTAAAATTTTATCTTTAATTTAAGCCAAAGAATCTTAAAAAATCTTTATTGGTTCCCGAGATACGATTAAAAATGTTCAATCAAATCTGAGTTGAGCTTTAGTTGACGATCACGGTTCTCGGCCGGTCTGCAGCTCGCCTCCTTCGTTGAGGCAGGACCGAATAAGCCACACACAGAGGTGGTGCTTGATTCAGACTCTCTTATACTTTTGATTCTACTCATCAGTAATTTTTCTTTCAAATTATTGTAAATTTTTAAAATTATTCATTGTTTTTGTTAATTATTTACAATTATTTCAATTCAGAATTATCCCCATATTAAAGAATAAAAAATGATGAACAGTTTTTGTTATGTATAAAATTTTTTATCAACTAGAACATTAATAAAAATGTCGATATATTGTTACGAGAGTAAACTATTTTTTAAACGAATTAAGCAGCTAAATTCTAAATAAATTATTTATATGAAAAGTACTCAAAAATATTAAAAGTGAATAATAATGGAATTTTCAAAATAAATAAGCAGTTTATTATTTTCCTTTACACAAACATTTTTCTTATACAAACAACTCGCTCATTATTTAATTTTTCGATGATCAAAATTACAAAATAAATATGAATTAATATAGGGATAATTCTGAATTAAAATGATTGTAAATAATTAAAAAAAGCAATAAATAATTTTAAAAATTTACAATAATTTGAAATAAAAATTACTGATGAGCAGAATCAAAAGTATAAAAGAGACCCAATCGTGGCATATTCGGTCCTGCCTTAACGAAGGATGCGAGCAGCAGACCGGCCGAGAACCGTGATCGTCGACAGATACGATTGAACATTTTTAATCGTATCTCGGGAACCAATTAAGATTTTTGAAGTTTGTTTGGCTCTAATTAAAGATAAAATTTCATGCTCTATGTTGTATAATTTTTAGATTTTTGCAACAATTTTTCCTAGGTCATGCTAAAAGTTGAAGTCGAGCTACAAAATTTTAGAAAATCTAGAATTTTTTTAAAAGCTTATCACGTGCTGTATTTTCTTCAGCAGATGAAAAAAAAATTGTTTTACATTATTAGACGCAGAATTTCATAGGTTTTCCAACTGTTTTTTTAAAAATGCCCTATCATTTTTTTTCGCTTAGTATCGTGGTTCAACGCCAGCAGTGATTTTTAATAGTGCTTGCGTCAATCGATCTCTTAATTTCCGACGGTTTGTGTGTGTGTGTGTGTGTGTGTGTGTGTGTGTGTGTGTTTGTGTGTGTGTGTGTGTGTGTGTGAATATATATTTTTATTTAAAAGCTTGAAACCAGTCCAAATAATTCGGAATTATAGTTGACTTATCGAGAAAAATTAAGATAAGCTTTTGTTGAGTCCGAACATAAAAGAGATTAAAACTTGTTTTATTTCGTTTGAAGGAAAACTAGTTTAAAGAATTTAAGTAAGTATAATTATTAAATATAATAATACAAAAATATCAAATAATACTGAAAAATGTAAGGTAAACGAACTAGTAATCGCCACCTTAAGCCAAATTGGAAATTTAAAATGCTTATAATTGTATTTAAAACACAATTCTTATTTTTGCAAAGGGCTTCACCAATTAAAGCATATGTAGAAAAACTCAATTTTGATCACTTAATATGATAAGTTGTTGGAGTCAATTTTTATTATACAATTAAAATTAAAATTATGCAAATGCGTTAGTTATCGTCAGGCACGTAACTGAGTATTAACACGATGAAATTACACTAATTTTATAAAAGGATATTTGAATTTACCTAAAATCAAATTTTTTATCAAACGTGGCAATTGCGAGTCTTGTTATACAAAAAATACTGGGCCATCTGACTATAACTAATGCAGTGACGATTACCAGTGAATCTACCGTATTTCCGGGAGAAAGCAAGCAGAAATATAAAAGGATAATAGCAAAATGAAACGAAGAACATTTGTATGATGGAAAAGGTACAAAAATTCATTGCGCACTTATTCCCTGTTTATGGTCTTTTCTCGACAATAATATGTATCAAATAACAAACAGGTTTATGTTGCAAACTACATCATGTAAGACGTAACGATGACGTGCAAAATCACAAAACAATAAAAAGACGGTCGTCTGAAACATAATTTCTTATGGCTCTTTTTCCCATGTTTACATTTAGTGCTTTAATATTGCTATTACATATGTTTATAATTTAAAGTTGCATTTGCTTTACCCATTAACGACGAAGAACTCCGAGTTGTTTTTGTTTGTAATTAAACATGGCGGATTTTATGTCAAAATAATATGAAAAGTTTGAGAAAAATTTTGTTCATGATTTTTTTTACATTGAAATCGCCAGAAAACTCGCGAAACACACTTTCTTCAACCACCTGGCAAAACAATCGTTTGGAACTGGTTGAAATTCATGATGTTCACGATGGGCACTGCAATAATGTGCTTCCTAGTATTCATTGCAAGAAGTAGACATGGGTAGTTTTTGTTGGGCCAATAAAAGCCGCCACTGTGAATTCTGTTCTAATTTTCAATGCCACCGGAGATGGGAAGAAAATCCCGACAAATTTTGGGACAACTGTCGATTATATTTGGAAAGTTTCATTTATTTGAGAATAAATAAATTTCCGGACCTTTTTTCAAAACATTGGCCATCAAATTAGATCCGCTATCTTTAATTTCGAAAATCTGAAATTAGATTCGACTTCAGCGACCCCAAAAACCTATGTAAAGACAATTTCATCCAGTTCCAAACATTCTTCAAAATTTTTGCCGCCATATTGGATCCGCCATCTTAAATTTCGAAAATCTAACACTATATACATATTCAGCGACCACAGAAACCGATTTGCGGCAATTTTCATCAATATTCGTTGGAATCTGAGTGACAACCATTTTGAAAATGATATGACTTTTATGATGAAAATGAAAAGCAGACTTTTTTTGCACCGATGGTTGAAGACAATGTTAAGTTTTCTCGGGATTTCAATGTGACAAACACCATGAAAAAAAAGATGTTCCCAAAATTTTCATATTATTTGGATATAAAGCCGCCATATTTAATTTGCCAAAGGAAATATTTCAATCTTGAGTTCGGATTCTCATAGAATATACCCGAAAATAGTATAGGGAATAGTAATGCAATTCCATATTGTCTTACCCATATCATATAAACTCTTAGATCCCCAGTAGCATAACGAGGCTAGTATCGAACGATTTACGCAACTTTGAACAAAATCTCTAACGAAAATTGTTTAAATTTCAAAATATTTTGTTTAAATCACATATGTCTAAATTTGCTACTGTCAGCAACAAAATTAAATTTTTTCGACGTGTGAAATTATTTGCTAATAATGTCTTTATCAATTACATTAATTAAAATACCTGTCCATATCACGCACTCAAGTAATTCAAGCTGAATAATTCTCCGCCGAAATAAATTTCAACCCATATTAATAATATTAATTATTATTATTATCATACCATTAAGCCAAATCATTTTCGGGGTAATATGAATTATACTCGTATGTGATGTACTTTAGGATTATTAAAATGTGAAACTCAGTTCGCCTGTTTAACAATGCCATTCCTGATTATTGAAATTATTTTGCCTTGTCAAAATAAATACTTATTTTTTTTTTAAGCAACGTATTTTCCTTGTTATTGTTGCTAAGATGAACCTTGTCATTTTAAATAGGTTCGCAAAGTTGTCGCCTATCCTAACGAGGCAAAATAGTTGATTCCTTGTATACAGGTACAAGGAATTTTTTTCGGTGATGGCGGGGATCAAGGAGTTCATTTAGGAAAAGTGAGAAAGGGAATTGCGAGATAAGGCATATATTTTTAGAATAATCTAGAATTCACGTGTTGCTTATTTAAATAAAACGTTCGTTCCGCAACATTGCTGTAACACAGGTTTCTGATCAAGCCCTCTAGCAATAGCCCCAAGCGAAGATCTTAATTTACAAAGTTATCATGTGTCATAGATCACACAAAAATACGTCTACTTACTTATAGTTCCGTAGTATGATCCATAATATACTCTAATCACATCCCTTATGTAAAGTTCTCTACGAGGGCCCTTTAGTATCCAAGGTCTTTCGTCTAAAGCGTCTCTCTATCCGCTGACACTCTTTATCCCACATGTGTTAAAAACTATTTTTCTTCCCCTTGCCGGTCCTGGCATACAATCGTAGCTTCTTTTGCGTCCACATATTTGCTCATGCAAGCTCTTGTGTTTCTATGGGTTTTTATATATGGTCGCCTTAGAGCCGCACACATTACATTCCGACCATTCATTCCTCGGTCTGCCCCTAGGTACATTACCATCTACTTTACCTAGATATATTTGTTTCGTCAATAGTTTTTTTTTTACTTTCTTAACTTGGTCAAGCCATCTCAAAAAATTTCTTTCACACTTGTCAAATAATTTTCCCTACATCACATTCCTTGAGAACCGTCTCTTTACTCTTATCCTTTTCTCGGTATGTCCCAGGCTTCACTACCGTACCAATTTTAGCTTTATTTCTTATATTTTATCTCCTTTTTAACTTAACTTACGCCTGGCTAACTCTCCATCGACCTTTCAATCAGTAGTAAATCAACTTTCAAGATACACTTAATTATCAACTGATTCAATCTTCTCTTTGTCTAAGGAAATTTTGCATACTATTTTGTCACCCCTTCTTTCAAACAACATAATTTTTGTTTTATTTATGTTTTTTAAGGCCCATGTTCTTCGTGCTAGTATT
The DNA here is from genome assembly GCA_010014905.2 of Druon quercuslanigerum. NCBI lineage: Eukaryota > Metazoa > Arthropoda > Insecta > Hymenoptera > Cynipidae > Druon > Druon quercuslanigerum. The sequence continues at coordinate 7,250 of JAAAKG020160908.1, forward strand.
AAGTCTATTCAACATTCCCCGCAAGCCATCTAATAACTCTACGGTAACAACTTTATCATCTTCAAGCCCACGTACCTTCAGTTGTCCGTTTACCTTTATACTCGCTTTGCTACCTACTTATATTGTTTTTATTGCTTTAAGAAGACATCAATTGCCCCCATGCAAGAGAATTTTTTTGATCACCCTCAAACTTTTCTCTATGTTTTTGCTCAAGCTAAATATCTGATCCGCACATGATCTTTCGATTACCTTCATCACTCTTTCCTTTCTACTCTGTAACTATAATTGCCTTTTTCCAGTCATCTGGAACTCCCCCCATCTCGGTACAAATATTTATCAACTCGCTAAACCTTTCTTAGTTATATCGCTAATATTAGAAGCGCAGAATCTTTTGAAAGGGGTTTCCAATGTATCTTTATTTATACCGCAGTTACATTTGTGGTGATCCGTAGCATGACCTCCCAATAATTCCTTGAAAAGGTCTCTCCAATCGTCAATTTCTCTATCCGTATCATATACCATTTCACCCTTGCTATACCTAATTCCGACTAATTAACTTTCGACGTTTATAAAAAAGCAATTGCTGTAATACACCAACAGGCAGGTCTTGCCGGGACAAGGCTTTCCAAGAAATCACTTTCCAACTATAAAAAAATAGGAGTTGCTGCAAGGAAACATTAGATAGGTCTTCCCCACAAAAGCCTTATGAAGAAATCACTTCCCACCGCTGGAAAAGCATTTGCTGCAAGGCTACATTTTACAGGTATTCTTTAGACTAGTCTTCCCAATAAATCACTTTCCAACTTTAAAAAAATAGGTGTTTCTTCGAGGAAACATTAAACAAGTCTTCTCAGGACAATTCTAACTAGGAAATCACTTCCCACTTCCAAAAAACCATGAGACGCTTCCAGGCACTATTAGACAAGTCTTACCGAGACACTTCTCACTTCCATAAAATATGAAATGCTTTTTGAAACCTTTGGGCAGGTCTTCCCTGGAAATAGCTTCCCCGGACAAGCCTTTCACGGAAATCACTTATCATCTCTTTCCGGGATATGTCTTTCCAGAAAATCACTTCTTTCTTCCAAAAAACATGAGATGCTTCGAGGTACCATTGGAAATGTCTTCCCCGGAGAAGTCTTCCCAGGAAATCACTTCCCGCGAACAAATAAAGGTTCTCTATTGATGCTGTATAGTGCTTAATAAATTTTAGTTTGGTTCTCTTCAGTCCTCGAAATCCTCGTTTCGTTATCTTAGGTCTTATTTAGTACTCTTTTGATGCTCTTTGTTCTCTGTGCAATTTTTTTAGGATTGTCTAAGTCCTCATTTAGACCTATTAGGTTTTACTGAGTCTTCTTTTAATCCTATTTGATCTAAACGCATTTTTTATGAAATTTTCTAAGTCCTCATTGAAGCCTCTATTTTCTCTGTATCAGTCTCAAAATGTAAAATTATTAATGAAAATTAATAGTTATAATTATCCACTATTTAAAAAAAGTTAATAATCGCATAGAGATTAATTATCGACGTTTTAAAAAATTATATAAAAATAGTGAACACTAGTGGTTTTCTAATTTTATTTAATTTTAATGTGCAAGCATATTAATTAAACTATAATCTAGACAACATAGTGTTAATATTTTCATTCAAGTTCTTTTTCGTTGATGGGTGTTCCAATATACACAGTATTATCTATGTTTATGTACATACAGACTGTCGTCAGATTTTCAATCGGAACAGCGGTCGCACTTTCAACGATTTGACATTGTTGTAAAAATGACAAACTATTATATTGAAAATAGTCTCCTTGAGCTTGAAAAACTTTGCGATAACTAAGTTCGCTCTGTATAATTGCTAAATATACATTTTCACAATGGCAATTTTGAATCTCGCAATCACCACATGCAGATGTGCCTTTGGTTTCTGAAGTCGGGTCTATTACAAAAAATGTGAATGCTGATGTACCTAATTCATCAACTTCAGAAGCTTCAAATGATATGGCATTTACATTTCCCGAAAAGGTAACGTTTATAATTTCTTGAATTCATTTGATTTTTTCTGAAATGTCTGAAGACACTTGAAGTCTTAAAACTATTTGCACTTAATTGAAATGACAGACTTTTTTAGAATAAATTATAATTCTTTAAAGTCACTCAAAAACTTTAAAGATCCCTTAAAATTCTTTGAAATGCCTTAAAATTTTTAGAACCAATAAAAATTCTTTGAAAACACACGTAAAATCTCTTAAACTTCTTTGAATTCCCTTCTGAAGTCATTAAAATACCCTGATATATCTTGAAGTCAGAAGTCGGTATACAACCGATCGGTTGAGTTGTCAAACCCTCGTATAATATATATAATATATTTTAATTATCTAAAATTCGTTGCAAAACAGAATAAATTAATGAAATTAGCTCATCTAGAGGAAACCGATAACGAAACATTTGAGGTAACATTTACTTAAGACTTACGCTAACTTTAACTGTTATTTTTATATATTGTGATCATTAATAATAGTTTATTTTAATCTAATTAAATTTAATAATGATAATACTAATTATTGTTAAATTCTTTCAGTTTCCATCTTATTATTTGAAACCAGCTCCTGATATGGTAAATATATTTTATTAAAAATTCTTTTTTAATTAAGGGAATGTGATACTTTACTGTAGTAAGAATTAATTATAAGCCCAACTTTATTCCCACAATAATAAACATTTTTCGCAAAAACAAGTCAATATACCTCCCTTTCATGCAGACATAGGTATTTTGAATCATTTTAGCGAAGAATATTTATTATTGTGAACCTAATGTTGAGTAATAGACAATGCTCCTAATATATAATGTAATTATTTATATCTTATTGCAGCAAGAAATTGTTAACGATTCTGCATTTTTTCTACCGAAAAACGTGATTGCTAATATCAACACGATCACTCAAATTGATGCCGGAGTGGAGGATAAAGATAAGTGGAAAATTCTTGTCGGGAAGAATCCGTCTATAAATCCTTTGTTGCTTAAAGCACTATCTCGTAAGTTAATTATTATGTTATTATAAGCTAAGAAAGTTATTTACATGCTGTTATAAATTGTTTACTTTCAGATAAGGGCCTGCAATGTTTCTCCTAACCTTATTTACAAGGATTTCATCAAATTTATAAATAAATTCGCTTGTAATAAGCAAAGATATCAAGACTCGAAAAGAAAAAGTAATAATTTGGATGATCTCAATTTAAATAAAAAGAATTCTTCATCTCACCAATCTCACTTCAAAACCAGACATGACGACCAAAGAAACGCTTTCGACTCGAGCAGATCTACTGTATTAAATCTTGAAAGTGATGGAACTCATTTGTCTATATATATATATATATATATGATCAACAATATGATCAACAAAACACATTGTACTTGAGAAGATCATCTATTCCATTGAATGTCGAAACCGAAGGTAAATGGATGATGGGAATCATTTGTTATCCATGAATTGCTCACAAATAGGTAATTAAATTGTTTATAATTTTGCTCATAGACATAAAATAATTGAATAACTGTCATGAATAATAAAATTAAGAGGACAGTTAGTTACTAAATAAAATTTGTAATTTCAAAAATGATACGTGACCAACAAGGCTCTTTTAACTCGAACCGAGCTACTCTATCAAATCCCGAAACTACAAAGAGTACCTACAAATGATACTACTGACTAGGCCAAACCTTTGCAGCCAATTTAGACTTATTCTACTTATTTATTTTATGTTTTTGTGTTTATTAAACTTAAATATACTAACCTACTTTAATGTATATAAATATATATTTCATACTATGCCGGTAAAAATAATTTTGATAATAATTGTATTATTTTTATTAAAATATTACAACCTTAATGTTTTTAATTTAAAAAAAAATTTATGTATTTTTTGAAAAAGAAAAATTTTTAATCGAAATTAGCTCAATAAATAGTCACTTCTCTACATGCAGAAATATCACACTATTTAAACTTCTTATTTAGCAAATGAAGTATAAAATTATTATGCAATTTTATGCAATATAAGAAATTTTTTATAATTTATAAAACCACATTATCACAAATTACATTTGTTAATTGTAGAAAGTTAAATTGGTGTAACATTTCTGTATATATAGAAATGAATATTTGTTAAGAATATTTCAATTGAAAAATATTCTATTTAAAAAAACCGCGCGCTCTCTGTGACACATGCGCTTTGCAGTATGCATAGAATTTAGTAGAGGACCTACAAGACTGTAACGAGGACTTTACGAAATCCCCTTTCAGGGATCCAAACGTACAGAAATGGAAAAATGCGCACACTTTGAGAATCTAATAAGGACTTGAAATGTATTAAAATAGATCCTCTTTAGATCTTTCTAAGTTCTCGAACTTAGATAATTCGGAGGATAAAGGGAGGACCTATATTTCGACTGGGGTTGCCCGGGGAAGACTGGTCAAATGGTCCCTCGAAGCGTGTTCAATTTTTTTAAAGATGAGAAGTGAATTCCCGGGAAGACTTGTTAAATTGCCTCTCGAAGCAACTTCTATTTTTTTTTAAAAGGAAGTTATTTCCTGGTAAAACTTGTCCAAGGAAGACTTGCTCAATGTTTCCGTGAAGCATCTCCCATTATTTTAAGGGTGGGAAATCCTTTTCTGGGACGACGCGTCTCTGTCATAATTGGTGCCTCGAAACGTCTCATGGTTTTTTGGAAGTGGAAAGCGATTTTATCAAAGACTTGCCACGGGAAGACCTTTTCAAAGGTGCTTTGAAGCATCACCTATTATTATAAAGGTGGGAATTGATTTCTTAAAAAGCCTATTCACAAGAAAACTTATTCAATGTTACCCCACAGTATTTTTTATTTCTTTAATGTGGGAAGTGATTTTGAAGGAAGACTTGTTCCAGGAAGATTTGTCCCATGGTGCCTCGAAGAAACTCCTCGCATTCCACTTTCAAAAAACCATAAGACTTCGAGGCACCATTAGACAAGTCTTACCGAGAGACGTCTACCCTTAAAAGCATTACCCATCTCTAAAATAACAGGAGTTTCTTTGAGGCACCATGGGACAAATCTTCATTGGAAATCACATCGAACCTTTCAAAAATAAAAGTTACTGTGGGGTAACATTGAAACTTGTGAATAGACTTCTCAAGAAACCAATTTTCAACTTTATAATAATAGGTGATGCTTCAAAGCACCTTTGAAAACGTCTTTCCAAAAAATCATGAGACGTTTCGCGGCACTAATGGAAAATTCTGACCGAGACACGTCTTCCCAGAAAAGGATTTCTTACCATTAAAATAATAGGGGATGCTTCACGAAAAAATTGAGCAAGTCTTCGTTGGACAAGTTTTACCAGGAAATAACTTCCCATTTTAAAAAAAGAGGGATGCTTCGAGGCCACATTGGACAGCTCTTCCCTGGAAAAGTCTTCTCAGGACATCTCTTCGCACTTCCATAAAAATGAGATGCTTCGAGACACCTTCAGACAGATCTTGCCGGAACAAGCCTTTCCAGGAAATCACTTCTTACTTTAAAAAAATAGAAGTTGCTTCGAGAGACAATTTAACAAGTCTTCTCGGGACAAGTCTTTCCAGGAATTCACTTCCCATCTTTAAAAAAATTGAACACGCTTCGAGGGACCATTTGACCAGTCTTCCACGGACAAGTGATTTGATGATGTGATGATGTGACGTCCCGGAAAGGCATGTCTCATGGTGCCTCGCATCATCTCTTATTTTTTTAGGTGAGAAATGATTTCCTGGGATGACTAATCCAATATTACTAGAGACAAAGTTTCTCTTGATTCGTGTCTGCTTAATTTTTTTCGTTCTCATTCTTCCTCATCCTTTAAATAAGTCATTTTTTTAGAACCTCTCATAACCCTTGCATTTTTTACTTGCTTTTTGAGTCCCTCATTCGCAACAACAAAGTCAATCATATTTAGGCTTTAACATCTTCATCAAGTGTGCAAGTGAATCATGTTATGCCTAAACCATGTATTTGTAATAAACAAGCCCTTTACTAAGCATCTGTCCCGTTACCATCTTAGAAAAATGATTCTTTTCCCATGGTCACAAGCACCTATAGTATCATTTAAAGTGTCTCAGAAGACGTCTTTGACTTCACTTCTTTCACCATCAATTGGATCGTAGCACGCTATGACAATTAATCTTGTGATTCTCACTTTCATTTTAACCCACAACAATCTTAAAGATACAAATTTATGCTTCTTGACATTTTGCTCTTTAATTCGTTATTAAACAGCCTTCTTGGATACCGTGTGATTCACTATCTACTCGTGACCACAGATCGAGTTCATTTCTTAACTTTCTAGTTCCTATCACTCTTCTGTCGCATAACTTATTTTTTTTCTCTTAAGTCGGATCCTACGACAGATCCTAATAGTTTCCTACGACAGATACTAATAGTTTCCAACGTCGGGTACGAACATCGTCGAGTATTAGGATCGTTTTCCACGTTAGAAGCTATTAGGATCCGAAGAGATTATATTTTTTTAATAAAACCTTTATGGGCTAATAACTGTTACACACTTAGTCTTTAATTTATAGAAGAACAATAAACATAACTATAATGTGTGTGTGGGTATGTGCCCCCTCACCTCTCCACTTACCTTCTTGAATATAATCGAATTACGTATGTAACAGTTATTGTTCATCAAAAATTTTTTTTAACAATCTCGTCGGATCCTATCAGAATTATCATAGTTACTTACGTCGGAAATGATCATAATACTCGACGACGTTTTCTACGTCATTTTTGCTGTCTGAAACTATTAGGATCTGACGTAGGATCCTACGTGGCTTTCGACATCTCCTACGATGTAGGGAACTCTTAGGAATAAAAGTTTGTTTTTTCAGTCAGGATTAAATGTCTAGCTACCTTACGCGATTTATCCTTCATGATAGTTTTTTCTTAAAATAATTTACACCTCTAGCATGCCAAAAACCTTGTCTCTATTCATCGCTTAAAACTTTTCCAGATGCAAACCTTTTGTCAACCAAAGATTCAATCCTATCCAAAATGCACATATTATTCAAAAACCGCGAACCTCGTTAAAAATGGAAATAAGTTTGCAAATTATTATATTGTACTATCCGATTCAAATTATTTTACTTTTATTTCATTTAATTAGTTCAAACTGTTGGTACTTATATTTCATAATCCCCTTTATAAATTTACATTCAAACAGTTTCCTTTTGTAAAGATCTGAGAATCGCTCGATTCAAACTATATATTACCGAGATACCATTTCTGTGATAAATGTTCCAAGTTTCCTTTTAGACATTGCCAACATCTATATCTACGTGTACGTATCCAAAGTTTAGGAACAGAATGTCGTATGTATCTTATGTGACTGTTTCACAAACGGCAGATGGAAGATAAAGACTAAGGATGTTAATAAATGGTTTAAATAAAAATAATAATTTCCTGCGGGTTTTTAAATTCAAAATTAATAAATAAAAGTAAAATGATAAACCGAAAGCAGACGTGTAAGGATAGTATTTTCTGATGTTGAAAATGTCTGAATTATGCGCTGAAAAACTGATTATCATGCGACATCATGCAACGAAAAATCGAATTATGTGTTGTATATAAAAAATTGCATGGGGCATAGGAGGCACATTTCAACTCTAGTAAATATCAAAATATAACAATTTAAAAACAAGAACATACAAGTACGCGCTAAGGAAATACGAATTGTGATATTAAAAGAATCATTTAGGCCGAGCAAAAAATTGTGATTTAGTAGCCGAAAAAAGAAGAAAAATGGTACTGTCTTCTGTAGGGCTTTTGAATTTAAAAATTCATTAAAAATTTCCTATGACCTGAAATATTACAACGATTTTTTTCGTTTTTTGCTGAGAAAAGACTGAGGTTGGGTAATGTTGTGTATTGGGAGTAATTTATCATTTTGAGTTCCTTTTCAGCAAGAGAGGTTCCATTTTATTGCAGCTCCCTTGGAACCAAAAATCGGTCCTAATGGAAAACCCGCTCTGTCTGTGTCATGTTTTTGGTATTGAACAACAATCAGAAAAAAGAATATCAAAAAAATGTGTGTACAAGATACAATTTACGAAGACACAAAAAAAACTTTTTTATAATGTAATTAATTGCACATTTTAAAGAAAAATTCTTTATGTCAAATTGAAAATCTTCAGTTCTCAACATATTCTATTTGTCACAAACTAATTTACCGACAATTTCTTGCACAATGGAACCACCGCATCGTAGAACGGTATATAGAATATTTCTTTAGGAGTGGGGGGGGGGGTCCCCCAGTCGCTTGGGTTTGAATGACGTTCGGGGGTCTCCCCACTCCTCAAGAAATATTTTATATCCCGTTCTATGATGCTTCGGTTTAATTAAAAATCAGTGCACTTTTTAAGGGATTTTCAATAATTAGTAAAACAATCAATTTTCTTTAATTCGAAATTTTAACAATCGCAGTAGAGTACTGAAACAATTATTATTATCAAGGCTTTAAAATAGATGCGACTAACAAAATTCTAATTACAGTTAACTCTTGTCAATTTCAAGGCTTACTTATTTCATCTCCCCCATTCTCGGCTTTTTCAAATTGCGACCAATTACAAAGATGCCCGAAAAGCGGGAAGACCTCGTCGGGCTGAGTTAGGTATTTAACATCACGTCATGGGAACGAATATACGTTTTTGGAAAAATATTCTAAGCGTAAAAATATGTGAGTTATAAATGTTATAAATCTTTCCAAAGTGTAGAATGCATTTTCTCAGTCATGTTCCTTTCTTTTGTCGATTTTGACATCTTTCAGTGTCACGAAATAAAATAAAATATCCAAAATTTGATGTTAATGTAGCAAAACAATGTAATAAGAATCGTGCACTCTAACTTCTAATTTCGGATAGCTGATTGTAAATATTACTGATTGAAAAATATTACTATTTAAGCCTTTATAACTTACTTTTAGGTTTAGAATATTTCTTCCAAAATGTCATATGCCCCTACAGCCTTGAAATCAGCAAATGTTTACATTTCACGCCCCTTGAAATAGACAAGAGTTCACTTAATGAAACTCCATGTTTCTTTACAAAAAGCATATTTCTGATGATTTATGAGTAGTTTGATGGCAAATTTATAATTCTGGAGACTTAAATATAAAAAAGATACAAACAATTTTTTTCAGATTTTTTTTCAGTTTTATGACTAATATTACGTGAAAAAGTAAATTATATTAAAATCTTGCGAAACAAGTTTTTAAAATAATAACTCCCCATTCTACAGACTTTTTTGGTAAATAAATATTTTTTATAAAAATAAATTTGAATTTCACTAATTTCAAACAAGGCTGGGACGATTTTATGTAACGTAGGCATAATTTATTCATTTTACCGATGTCTTTTTAGTTTTGAAGGTAGCTGTTTACACAACAGAAGGGCGCAAAACCCCACGAAGTGCACAATTTTTATTTCAACCAATTCCTTAAAAACACTTTTCTACTTAGTCTTTAATGTGGAATAACACTTCCTAAATAAAATTTTTAACCATATATGTAACAAAGAATTGGAATAAATTCGAATTTTACTTATTTAAAAAAAGGGCTGGAAGCTTTATTTTTGTTTTTAGTATAAAATACGTTACAATTTGCAATAATTATGAAATTTTGCGCTATCTAATCTAATCTACCTAAATAAAAGCTGTAGGAATTCCAAAAGAAACATTCCTTTGACGCATGCAAATTTCAATATTAAATTATCAATCTTTGAAGAGATCCTTACCAAAACACTAATTACATTAATATTATTTGAATAATAGTAGTTCTAACTAATTTTAATTATTTTGTAATATTAAAAAATGTGACAAAAATGAAGTTATCTTAGATGTACATGGCTTCCCTTTTGCATTAAAATTCCCGAAACCAGTGGATTTTAAGATTTTAGAGATTCTTGTCGACTTTATTTTTGTCCTAGAAAAAAAGTGCGCAGAGTAATGTGATATTTCTATTACGCAGGATATGATTTCCAACCATAACGAACGAAGAGAGATGCACTCTAGAGTTTTTTTAAAACTAAAAGTAAGTTGAGAAGGGGGTATTCAGGGTTCGCTAGATTTAAGCACAATTTATGTTCAGACTTCCTGTGAAGAGAAGTACGCTGTTTCAGGACGGATCTGCCTTTAAAATCAGAATTTGCGAGGATTAAAAGCTACCACGTGCATTCTATGTTTCTGGACAAAAACTAGGTTAACATCTTTTTATTATAGGTTTAATTTGAGACTTAATATGTCCCGTTTTTAAATAGGATAACTGCAGTGTAAAAGAAATGTCTCCGGGATACCAAGAGTGGTACCATTTCAAGACCATTTACAACTCATATGGATCAATTAAGTATTACCCTATTACCGAGCCTCTTTTTGAGACCTGAAACGAATTCTTAAATGATAGTTTCTTTTACTGAAAGTCAGTGGTTGACCAGTGGTAATTCAAAATACTGATTCGACTAGTAAGAATTTCACTTGTTAAAAATCTTTGCAAATTGAAAGTTTCAATTATGAATACTATTCTTGAAGGATTTTAAAAACTAACCTTCACAATAAGAATTGTTATTCATGCTTTAATTCTTAATGAATAAAATTCGGGACTTTTCACTTTTAAGGTTTAATTAAAAATAATTAAGTTTTATTTTGTTTGCTGTTTAATGTTTGTACTTTTTAAAAAAGTTGATTATAAAGCATTAACTTTATGGGCGGAAAATTTGCACTTTTTCACAATTTATTGAATTAAGTATTTTCTTTTTTTATACTAATCTTTTGTCAAATAGCATATGTACATATATTATATGAATTTTAATAAAGTACCCAAACTTCGAATGCATAGTATTACTTTGATTAATAATTATTCGATATTTTTACGAGACACATTTTCAGTGCATAAAAAACTATTTTACTTCCTTAATCGGATTGACTTTTCATGTACCTTTTGCATTTTGATGACCGACAAATTTTTTTGATGAAAATCGTATTCCACACATGCGTGGAATGGCAAAACGACATATAGGGGTTGGAGTATAAAGTAGAATCTCGCCTAGATGTCCGATTGCAGGTTTCAATATTTATTTTGTGCTTTCAAGCTAAAACAAATGAAGCAGATATTTCATATAAATATAAATATGTTCTCCTATTTCTTTCAAAAATTATGAATAGTAATTATTTTTTAATATTGTTTAAGAAAAATATGTTCTTTTTTAATAAAAAAGATTGATGCAAAGTTAGAAAGCTCAAACATTACTCACGAATTGAACCAATTCTCTCGTATATTTTCCTATAATTTCTCGCCGGTTTCCACATCCCTCGGGCATCAAATCGACTCCATTTCATTTCGTCAGTGGATATCAATCGACAGCCCTTTAGGTAAATCGCTGCAGGCACTTGATTTCAATTAAATTACCTTTCCACCGATATTAAATAGGATGCTAGATTTTCTTTGCTTTCCTTCCTATTTCCTTCAGGTTCCTTCTTACGCAGGTTTACTTTCTTCTTACCTCGGTTACTATCAACCTAGCGTTTGAAAGAGAAATTTTATAAAACCGACTGTCTGATCGTTTCAGTTTATTTTTCAACCAACAAACTGAATTTTAAATTGTTTAAAGTTCCTCAAAAAAGTCTTGTTAAAGTGAAAGCAATTTACTTGGATGAATTCCAATACGACAAGTGCAGAAACTATTACACAAGCAATCATGTAACTGTCAGGAAACTCTTGGCTTTTAAGTCTGGTTAGATTAGAGTAGTTTCCCAAAGGTCGTCTGGTACTATATCGATTTTCACGCACGAGATGCCTTATATTATAACTGTTGGTATGCGTAACTAAATTGCAAGGTTATGGAACAATTCTCCACTCTAAAATATGTAAAGTGCGTTACAAAGTTTATTTAATTTAAATTTATTATTGTAATATAGGCTTGCAATACTTTTAAAATCGTGGTATTGGTACATGTACAAGTACATGTAAGCCGACAAATGGAGCTACACGTAAAAAATGCTTGGATCAAGAATATGGTCATCTTACATACAGACCATATCATATGAGATTGGTCCAAGAAAATAAATGATTGAGAGTATTCGTTTCGAACAAGCGTTCGTTTTCTTAAACTGAGTAAATGTATAATAAGTTTGAGTACATATATAATTTTCTTATCCCAAGAATTTACAATTGTGATGTAAACAAAGAATTATTTGAATGAAGGAGTTACTGTAATTGCTGAAGTAAAAGAACCAAGAATTTCTCGAACCAAGAATTTTTATATTCTATCAAGTAAAACAAAACTATTTGCATGTATTCAATTCAAGAAAAAGTAATTCATACTTTCATTTACTCGTCTTGAGAAAATATTTATTTAATCCAATAAATTATTTGTATTACATCCAACTAACTAATTGAATGGAAATAATGACATACATGTTTATTTTTAATGTATATTTAATTGCACCAAGTAATTCTACTGATACAATTATTTTTTTCATTCTAGACATTTTTTTCTTATGGTCAGCTAATATTAATTTGTCTCAAGTAGAATTGTGTATTTATGCACCCAGCTAGGTTCTGGAAAAAAATGTAATTTACCGAGCCCGTTTTAGTTGTCTCTAGATGCAGAGAAAGCATTTTGAGAATAAATCAAACTTCCTTTGTGGAATAAAAAACTAGGATTTTTATGGAGGGACATTCCGAAGCACAGAACCGTCAAAGACTGTAAGAAAGCGATACAGACATTAAAAGTATTATTATTGTTCTTGTTATTGTTATATAAACCTGTAGCATCTGCTTTAAACTCTTAACTCCTAGAGAATGAATAATTGGAGCCTACTTTGAATCTTTAGAGCCTACATTTTGATAACTCAAGACCCCGTTTTGACGCTGTTTAATCTCCCCTTCAATATTGACCGTACTTTAAATCTTCTTAGCCTACAATGTTCGAACTTCATGAAAATAAAGTAAAAATTATTTGTTACTCAGGTTAAATTTAACTCTTTGGTCATCATAATAACTATATTCACACTTAAATAACAAAAATGTTTAATTCAAGATTTAACCTAATTGTGATTAATTATTTATATATAAATAAATACTTCTTTGCAATACTCAATCTCAGAAAAATATTTTCTCATAACTGAAAATGTATTAGAGTATTACGGTTTGTTTATTTGCAACATGATTTCGCAGAGAAAATAGTTTTTTTACAAGGAACAGTACCGGTTTTTTAAAGGTTTGATTATTTTTGTTGTTAAACAAGGACAATTAAGAGTTTCTGAAACAGTTTTTTTTATAGAAATATTACTATTTTCGTGTATAACACTTGATTTAGGAGGGAAAATCATTTCTTTCCATGGAAAAATGTTTACTGTTTTAATTTTTTTATCATGTTTGTTCAAGAATAAGGACAGCCAAATATATAAAAAATAATTCATTACTTGTATTGAATTTAGGGATGACGAAACTTTGTTATAAAACCAGTAATGTTATTGTGAAAATATTAATTTATTTCTTGATGAATATTTGGTTGAACCTTGAACTATATATTTTTTGTTTCAATGAAATTGGATTAAATATCATGCTGAACAAGTTTTTCAAAGTCTTTGCTTGATAAAGAGATAAAAAATACTGTTGTTCAAATCAACAAGCTTGCCATTGTATTCGTGTAAGTAATAAATAGCAAATTTAAATATGTAGCCTCAAGTTCTTTTTAAGCGTATATAACGCCGAATACTTTAAAAAAGCATAATGAATTTATATTGAAATTTCCAAAAAAGAATTCAAATATTTAACGACATAGAAAGTTAAAAAAAACATTATTCAAATAATTGTTTCGTATTTAAAAAGAATTTGGACCTTGAAGTATTGTAAAAGTGCTAATGATTTTCATCGAAGACATCCTAAGTACGACATCCTATAAGCTACTATGCCTTAGCGTCATAATCAAAAAATACTATGAATAATATATCTATGAAATAATTGCGGAGATCCTAGATATTGATATTACAAATATTATTTTATCTTTTCTGATAATTAACGAACGTTATTTTTATTCATCTATATTGGTGTGAAATTATAGAGAATATACTTTTATGCTACAAGTCCTACATGTAGTAGTTTGAGCCTTGAAAGAGGGTCTACTTTGTCTTAAATACATACCCTACTTTGACGCTAAACTTGGAAAAGCGACTAATTTCGGACACTTTTAGCGTGAAAGTACGACGCAAATTACATTGAAATAGGTGCCTATTTAGAAACTAATATACTGTTTCTACCGCCTACGAAGGTAGGATTTAGAACTTCATATTGAGGCTTACATTTCGACTCGGGTCTCAAGCTGTGTAAAAAATAAAAAAATTATACACACTTTTTTGAAAATTTTTCTTAAAGCAATAGTATTTTACATTTTTCATTACAAAACGCTTAATAAGTACGTCTACGTTTCAGTTTCTTAAAAAAAAATCGTCAATTCGCTAGAGATTAGTGAATAAGTCCGAAATCACTGATTAATCAGTAAAATGCTTAAATACTATTTCAATCAGTGAATTTTTCACTGATTCATATTTAGAGAGTGTACTTTCACGTGACACCAGAGTTTAAAATTTGAATAATTTGAAAAAATTCGAGTGTGTTCTGCAACATGTATAGGATGCATGGCAGATCTTCAAATTTAAAAATATTCAAAAGCGTCACTTTGCAGACATTTTTGTTAAAGGTTTTTATTTAGGAATTGAATGAAGCTCACGTGCTGTTTAATGGCCCAAACTGTAGGATCATTTGCACTTATTCCTATTTTTTCCATAAAACTGAATACAAATTATCTTTCCGTGATAAAAGACACTCAGAATAATCTTAAGTTTAATGAGACAAGACCCCTGCCAGCTCTATCATACAGTAGACAATCATTAACTAAAAGTACAAGTACCTAAAATCGTAATTTCTTTTTTATACATTAGTATTTTAAGGTAACGTTTATTTTCCGAAGGTTTATTATCTACTGTATTTAGAGTGGTCTTCCTTACTTAGATAATAATATACTGGAGTTTCGATTGAAGCAGGCTCGATTTACGCCTTCCGAAAATTGCTGCCGCGTTGGTTTCCGGCTGAGATTTGAGCCCCTTGGTGTCGATAGAGGGTGGTCAACTAAACGTGAAACATTAGTAGGGTAGGGACAAAGGGGCAAGGTAGGTGCTTATTAGAGTGGCTCAAAAAACACTATTATTGTAGAGGGCAACAATCCCCACCATTTCATTCCAAATCCGAAAAAAGAAATATTATTTTCTCTAGTGGAATATTTATTAACATTGGCTCATTAATTCTCAATTATTTTAAACGTTTGGTCTAGTGGAATATTGATCAATATGGGTTAGTTAATTCTTAATTATGCAAACAAATCTTATTTGTTCAAACAATCATTGTTCCACAAAATTTGTAAATTTTTCAGACAAATTTTAATACATTTTTAGACACATGGATTTTGTTTGCATAATTAAAAATTAATTAACCAATGTTGATAAATATTGCACTAAAGAAATAATAATTTTACCTTTTTTTACCTTAAATAAAAGAGTAGAAAAAAAGGTCCGAAGCAACATGAGAATGGCAACTGGATAAAGACCTATTGGAACTTTATTATATTTTAAAAAATGTATTCGAAGTGCCATAATCAAAAGGTCCTCATTCAGTTGCATTCTCATGTCTTTAATTATAAATCCTAGGATTAAATTATTTACAAATAAATAATTATTTCATAGTTTTTTTTTATATAAAACTTGGTTTTTTAAAAGATTTAAAACTTTTACATGCTGAGTCAAGATAAGAAAACTAAGAATTATAATTCTTTGTCTCCTCATCTGGAATATTATAAAACAATCTTGAACAAAGAGTATCTCCAAGTTTATCGATGGCTATCACTAATAATTCATATTTTTTTAATATTTATTTTATTTGGATAATTTCTAAGTTAGTAGTTAGTAGCAGTTAGTAGTTAGTTATTGTTTAAGCATTATTTAAAACGGAGCATATTAATTTCCACATGATTGGCTGGAATGCAAGTTTCACAGAAAATCTCATGGGTTTTACAGTAAGTACTGTGTATGTATGTGTTATGCGAAATTAGATTTGTAGTCCCCTGGAGTGCACATACAGGGTTGGTGAATTTCGGCCTGTCACTAACTTCGTATGTCCATCAAGGTGTCAATTATGTAGGATTAACGAGGGAGTATAGTTAGTATGCTAGAATTAAATCAGATGATATTAACTGACCAAAAGAGATGAATTATAAATGCTTAGAATGGAGAAATGTTGACAAAATACAATTGACGGAAGCGACAAAATTATTTATTTGTCATAAAAAAGTTAGTTAGTGCGAGTGACTTCCTCAAAAGTAACAAAAAAAGAGAGAGAGAGAGAGTTACAAAAGAATTTACAAAATTGATAAGCACGCCTTGTGCTGTTATAAAATTGAATTTAACGTGGCAAGAAACGATGCATGAGGTCCCACATAGGAAAATCAGCAAGCGTGTGAATTCTACGAGAATAAGACAATAATGCAGAGAAGATTCAACTAGTGAACAGGGATAGTATCACGCGACATAATAGAGATTGTAGGGCGTGAAATTACAATGTCAGCTCGTCAGGAAACAAGGAGAGTACCCACATGTCGAAACGGATCGCATGTTACGTCCCTCTTCATGCTTCGTTTGGTTGTTGCAGGAAATTCAACAGTGAAATCTTATTCGTGACGAGCAGAGTATGCATTTTAAGGGTAGAAAGCTTCTAAGCTTTTTCGACTTCCATCTCAAGAAACATCCTCTTACTTGAAACTACGATTTTAACTTTATGCATGGTCAATCTCATATTACATGTGTATGTTTTACTTAAACTTTACATAGTTGAAGGAGAATTGTTTATACCAAGGTTAAAACATAAAATGTAAAATCTTTAAAGATTAAAATTGTGGATAATGTTTTCAAGAGAAATATTTACATTTAAAGAATTCAATTGGATAATTTATAAACTTGAATCATACTTTAATTCTGTCCACATTGAAGCTCCTGCAATTCCATTCATTTCAAATTTAAACCGTGTCAATTTAAAATACACAAAAATAAAAATATATATGTGTATATATATATATATATATATATATATATATATATTAAGTCAAGTATTAAGGAAATTTGAGGAATGTCAAAGATTTAAGGTTATGATTGGGGCTGAAAGTGACATTTTCAAGAAAATCGTCAAGTATAGTTGAAATATAACACGCTTGATGAATATAAAATTAGATTTGGTTTTTTGAAACGGAAATAGTTATTTTGAGACAAAAATCATTAAGTATTGATGAAAGGTAACAAATGATAACTTTTTAGGTTATGTCGGAGATCTCCTAACTAAAAATAGTATTTAAAAGAATGAATCTAAAGGGTTAATAAAATATAAAACATTATAGGAATTGAAGGTGATGCTTGTATTTTTACAACTGAAATTTATATTTTTAGAAAAATCATAAGGTATGAAGGAAATGCCTGTTTCGAAACTTTTAAAAGCTTCCCATAATAACTTAAATATTTGAAGAAATTTTATTGATCAGGAAATATTTCTCATTAATAAAAACCAAAACATATATCTTTCATATCTTTAGATTTTTCACATTTTCTTGATACCTTATCATTTTCTTAAAAATGCCAATTTTAGTTTGAGAATACGAACAGAACCTTAAATTCTTCTAATTTGTTACATTTCATGCATACTTTAAAATTCTTTCTTTCAAAAACCAATGTTAGTTAAGAGAACCCCAACATAATCCAAAAATGTTATCTTGTCACCTTTCATTAATACCTTATGATTTTTTTCTCAAAATATGTGTTATATTTTCGTCTAAAAAGGGCAAACCTAACTTTATATTCGTCAAACGAGTTACATTTCTTCAATACTTGACGATTTTCTTGAAAATATTACTTTCAGTATTTAAGCCCCATACATAATCTTAAATTCTTGAAATTGATCAAATTTCCTTAATACTTGACGACATTAGTTTCAAAATGCCAATTTTGGTTGAGAAAACCCAAACATAATCCTATTATATTCTACAAATTTCTTAGCTTTTCTTCGTCATTTGATGATTTTCATTTTCAAATTTCCAATCCCGCAGTTTGATCAAGTGAGATTTATTTTTTTTTCAAATGGAACTTTATTTGTAAATATCAAATTTACCCCAACCTTTACTTAGTATATATTTTCGCAATTTTCCACGAGTATCCAATATAAAGTACAATTCACCAGTTCACCACCGCGTTCATACCATACGCGACAAGCGAGCCAAGCCACCTACTCTCTTATCGTAACCCAAGTTCGAGAGATATCTCAATCGCTACCAAGGTACAAAAAACACCGCTATAATTTTACCTGCAACAAAATGTACCCCAAGTTTTTACTGTGAAAGTAGGCTCTAAGTTGCATTGGAATCGTTGCTTATTTAGAACCTACTTCACTGTAAAAATTAGAGATCTATTTTTATGGTAAAATTTTTCCATTTAAAGAATATGAATCTGGGTCCCCATCAGTGGTATCATTTTAGTACCATTTGAGACTGGTTTTTTAGTCTTCTTTTAATCCTTGAAACTAGCCCTAAAATAATACTTTATTTTCACAGTGTTTTACTGCTTCCAGCGACTACTAAGATAGGAGTTACAGGTTCAAAGTAGTGCCTAAATTTCGACTCGAAATTTTTCTAATTATTGAGGAATCATCGCAAATGGATTTCTCATGTCTTGTTCGCCTAAATCTCATTTAACGAAGTGTATCTACTGGATCTACTTTGACGAAAAGCTAATTAATTCAAGAGAATGGTCAAGTTAATTTACTAGAGTTTAGGAAAAAGAATGAAACTCAACTGCTCAATTTCGGAAAGAGGGTGAGTCTTATCCCCCAGACACGTAGGGTAAGAGGTCAAAGAAAATTCTTTCTATGTGTTTACTAAGGCTGGATTTGGTATGTATCTCCACGCTCTAGTTGCAGATAGTTGAGAGGACATAGACCCACGTACTGGGTACAAAATCGTAACAGTACAATAATATATACGGAGAGGCTTGTGAAATTGGGATGTGCGAAGGAGGAGTCGAACACGCGAGACGCGGCCAAATTTAGTTTTCTTTCTCCCAAGCGAGCAAGCCCCTTCTCTCTTTGCAAGCTCTCCCTTAGTATATTCTCTGATTTTCGATCTCCTCCCTAGACAAGAACCCAACTTGTTTTGCTTCCAATTTTCAATCTTTCCTTTTATCAGTCCTTCGCGCATGCCAGTGGGAATATATTGGCACTTTCGCACGTAACGTGATAAAACGCAACACATGTACATAGAGAGAGATACATAGGAAGAAATTATTTGAAAATATCATCCTTCCCTGTACCTTATACACAGAGAAAACTTTACGTATTCACACTCGCGACCCTTACACCATACATTCTAAAACTTTATTTAATATAATCATTTGTTTCTTAAAGAGGAATCAAAAATGAATAATTAGGCTTTCCATTTATGTAAATTTAATAATGACTTATATAGCTTATATTGTTGTAATGTTGTTGTGAAAGTTCGGACGATGTGTTAGTTAACGAACAAACTACATCCGTTTCAAGACGCGTGTTTTTCTTCACCCCAGGGATAAGAAAGAGTTGTGGTGACTTCTCTGCCTTATTCATGCCAATAATTTATGACAATTAGTTTGGCCCTTAAAATATATATTGCTGTTTATTGAATGTAACTTCTGTCATCAAGATGTCCAACGACTTTAGACTTTAGATGACCACCTACTTTACTGCTTCCAGAAGTTAAAGAGCGTCAAATTAGGTCTTAGAGATAGACAATAATAGGTTCGAAAAATTCAAAGAATGGTAAGAATTGAGAGACAGAGGTTTTATAGCGTTGATGTAGGTTCTTAAATAAGAAGACTGTAGCTCCTAAGTTTTAAAATTAGGGCATGTAAATTGAAATTAAGTCAAAGGAGGCTCTAACGTTTCATTCCCCAGGAGTTTTAAGTATAAAGTAGGGGATATCGGTTAAAATAGTGTCAAAGCATGTTCTAACATGGAGCTACAGGATCAAAGTAGAGTCTAAATATCGAATCGGGATTCCTTGACTCAACCATTCGTTTTTCACTATACAGGTTGAAGGAAATAACTAAAATATATTTCATAGTCACAAACCGCAAGGAAAGACGTAATAAGAAGATTCAGCGACTATTAGTGTCAGCTTTCAGGTTTAAGACCCGCGAAGTGCGAGCCAAGTCGATAACTGTGGGTAATCAGCTCCTTATGTTACCGCTTCTATATAGCCACACGCTCAGGATACAAGATTCTACATGCAGGATGCATGAAAGTACATCTGATATCTTGTACAACACGTTTTCGTTAGATCACATAAAAAAGACGTTCCTTTTCAGTGGACAACCTTTTATGGGATATTATATAATAAATGACACTATACTTATAGTCTAGGTGTACAGTAGAACCATGGAAAATGAACCATCACGGTCGGAGAGCATACAAAGATGACTCCGAAAAGAATATACATTTCTGTTTAAAACACCGAGATTTCGTGAAATTTATTGTAAGGAAATATCCCTGGATAAATCAGAATGCGTGCCAAATGGAATGAGGGGCGGATATTGTCCTTTGCGAGGGGTTGCCCTGGTTCCACCTTTCAGTTCGAATGAGCATTGGCCAAGTGTTAAATAACACTTTATTATAAAAAAACATCACTGCCTGACTAAAAAGGACTCGTACTTCTAGGTGATCTAGTAGCATTAAATTAAATTCATTTATACTATTTGCCATCCCACTTGGCTGACTTTAAAAGGACTTACTTGTACTACTTAGTACCCCACAAGGCTGACTTGACAAGATTTCTAATGAGTTATGAGTGACTTAAAACAACTCGTACTGCTTGATACCCCACTTGATTGGATCAAAATGACTTGCTGTAATTTACTCTCCCGTAAGTCTTACTTAAATCTATCTATACTACTTAGCACCCCTCTTTACTGACTCAAAGTGAAGTATACTACTCCAAATCTCTTATACTACTTGATACTGTTTCTCAATGAATAAAAATAGAATATTATTTGTTACTGCAGTAAGTATGACTCATATTCAAGTGCACGGAAAGAAATCGAATTTAAAAAACTGGAAATTATTGATAGAAATCGGTCACTTAGTCTATGATAAAATAAGAAATTCATTTTCACGTTTTCCCATCTTACAGATATTAATATGGAAATATTAAGAATTTAAATTAAACAGTCCAGACTCGAGGGTTGAGTAGAGCCATGAAATATTGGTCAGTCAGGTATTTAATGGAAAATCAGGTTCTAAAGGAGGAAAGAAAAACAAACAGATATCCATGCGTATGTCTAAAAACGTGAGGCAGGGCAAAAAAATTTTATTATATTATCAATCCACTTAATTTGTTTTTGAAATTACACAGTCGCACTCAACCCTATACAAAACGACCTAAACTTGAGTCTATAAACCTAAATCTACAGCACGTACTAGCCAATTAAGCTATCGAACAACTTGGCTCTTGTCGACAAAATCTCAAACAAGCTTCTTCGCTGAAAAGTCAAGAATAACTAAGAAGTTTTTTCATTTTTTCGTTTTGCATATTTCATGAATAAAAATTTTATTGATTTCGACTCAAATTATGAAGCTCTATAAAATTAAAAGAATTTATTAATTTCAGATCTAAATAACTAAAAAATATTTTAATTTCTAACAGATTTTCCAGCATAATAAAGAATATAATGATTCTAGTTCTACTTGTAGTAAAAGTCTAGTAGTAAAAACAAAAGCAGCTACTATAAATAATTTATTCTATACTTCAATTTGAAACAATTCTTCCAGATAATGACTATACATTAACCTGACATATTCTAACTTTGAAGTTACATGTGATCATTGAACTGAGGGCCACTTGAAATTAGAAGATATGAGTTTAGGAGTAAAAAATATTAAATAATAGAAC
>JAAAKG020160919.1:0-29313 GCA_010014905.2 Druon quercuslanigerum
ACGATCGCTCATTGGCTTATCGTTCGGAATCTCCCATTCTCAAGCACACATTTGACTAATTTTTCCTTAACTTAGCGGAAACAACTTTCATTCATAGACAAATTTAAATTCGATCTAAATTTCCCCTTACATTTGTTGCTTTATTTTTTCTGGTAGATTGCATTTCGGTTGAAAGGGGTTTATTCTTGGTATATGTTTCCTCACTAAATTGTTTATTGATGTCATTAGTATTTCTACGTTGAAGTCAATTTCCTCCTTAGTATGGATTTTACTGTTTATTTGCAATTGTTTGTTTAAATAATCTTTAAAATTTCTCCAATCTGCTTTTTTATAATTTAATGGGAGAGGTCTGTTATTTTTGAGGTTTATTGCGCTATCATTCATTATTATACAGACAGGTCTATGGTCAGAGTCCAGCTCGTCCTGCACATCAACTATATCTTTGTTAGTAATATTTTTAACAATTGCTAGGTCAACTATGCTTGGCCGAGCTTTAGTGTTCAATGGGTAGTGTAAAATCGTATGGATATTCTATGGCAAGAGAGTTTTGTTCTACAAAAAGTATAATATTTTCATTTATAATGTTATTATAACAGTTCCAATTGTTGTTTTGCGTTCAGGTCTCCCGCTGCAATTATATTGTTATTTGAATTAAAGATATGGGCTAGTTCTTATTTTAGGGCTATAATCATGGTATTATTTTCAAGTTTAATTGCATGAGCTTTCTATAGTTTTTAAATTATTTATTTCTATTTCATGGAATGATATACTATTTTTTTTACAAAAAGGGCCATTCCCTTAGATGCTTTTTTACTGACTCAATTTTTTCTAAAGCACCTGTACCTACGAGGTGGTTTAAGTCTCGTTTTATCTTTGTATCACGTTTCTCCAACTAAGAGTATGTCTACGTCATATTTTTGAAGAAAAGTTGGTAGATCCTGAATTTTATTATTTAGTTCATTTGCGTCGCACATCTTGTTGATCTCGGTGAAAACGTCTAATATTTCTCTCAGCTGGTCTGCTCCTTTTTCTGGTTGTGGGATATTTGGTTTTTCATACCCCGCCAATTATTTGTTGACTGTCACTATTTCATTGCAAAGCCGGTTGAGAAGCCCGCTGGTTGATGTTGTAGAGTCGGGCCAGAATTTGTAGGTATTGGTCGTTGCCTGGTTCTGAGATCGAGGTAGTTGATTTTATTATAGTGCGGCATTGGTTTAGTGTTTATCCTCTGGGTTTGGTTCCTGCTTCTCCTTTCTTCAATTTTAGTGATGTGCTCTATGCAAACTGGACTTCTGCTAAAATTTGCTGGATTTTTTCCCTTGCAGTGTGTGCACTGGGTCTCGTTCTTCGTTTTCTTGTCACAGTCCTGAGTGTGATGATCTTTTGTGCATTTGACATACCTGGGCTTATTTTGATAGTGTTTTGAGCCATGTCCGAACTGTTGGCATCTGTGGCACTGAGTTGCTCTTCATGGGCTGCGATACTTTCCCCATTTGATGAGGACATATAATATATACTTTATTTTATATGCGTTGGTAGCTTTAGACTCTTTATCGAGTGTGATCATATAAAAAGGATAGCGTTTTTCTTTGTTTGTTAAAGTTTTCATCTCGACGCATCTGGTAATGCTCAGCCCTTGCCTTTTAAGATCCTTTGTAATTTACTTAGGTCCGAATTTGGGTAACCCCTTGATCACCAAGTTAACTGCTCTATCCTCCTTATTGGCGTAGGTATGATACTGAAGTTTCGTAGCGTTGAACATTTGTATGAGTTCTGCGTGCTCTTCCATGTTTTTGGTGTTTATTGTGCAGGTTCCGTCCTTTATGGTTATTATAACAGGTTCTCTGCTAGCCTCATTTATCTTTTGCATCGTTCCAGGGAGATCGTATATGTTTTGGGTAACGATGATTGGTGGAGGTTTTCTTCGTGGCTTATCTCCATGTGAGTCATCATCAACAGCATCATCCATATCTGCTTCCGCGTCTGCTAATGATTAGAATCTGTTGCTTACAATCAACTTGTCGAGTGTCTTGTCGCTTGGTGTTTTCCTCTTGCTTCCTTCTGAGTGTTTATCCTTTTTAAGATGTCCTTTTCCTGTTGCCCCCTGCATGTGCAGTTCGGAATCCTTGATTGTCCTCCATGACGATTTTCATCTAGTCTGGGTATCCCGAGACGCGGGAAAAACGCCTTCGCCTCGGAAAGCTTTCCTAAACGCTCGACGCGTCATTTCTGTTGTGAAAGAGGCGCACGTCGCACCCTGGCGGATATTCTTCTAAACTACCATCGCCAAAAAACAAGATTTAAATGAAGGCGATAGTTGAATTATAATTTATTATGATATAATAAATAATAATAATTTAATTATTATACGTCATAATTGAATACTATTATTATATATTGTATTATTACTGGAAACTAAGCTTGGGATGAAACCTTTCTAATCATATAACCATTAGAGAACAATGAAGCATGACACATATAGCATCGATGAAATATATGAACTATAGAAAGACTAACTAAGTAACTATTTTACACAGTTGATAATCAGCTGGGTTTGTTTTCGTCAATTTATATGATAATTTAATTGGTTTTTTTCTTTGTTGTCCGTTAATGGTGTAACCTCGTAACATACGTACAACTAAGGAAAAATAAAAATTTAAATAAAATATAATCGAATCACATGATTCTTTGATCATTAAGTCGATTATTAACCGTTGATTTTATCCAATGAATTAATTTTATATACAAAAGATTAATGAGATAACAGAAGAAGTTCATTAATATGTATAGGTCAATACGAATATTTAAGATATTATTCTGAGGTTGGATGTTTGTAAAGTTTTTTTTTAACAAAAGTGTGAATTTTCTCATGTACCAGGGGAAAATTGCGATTACGTTGCGTAAAATTGACTATTTTCAAAGGGTATTGTCAATCCCCTATAATTTCGGTGAAATTCCCAACTGCCTGAGGAATATTCCGCTCTTTGATAAAATATTTCTAAAACTTTGGGAAAATTACTAAGCTCATTAGAGAAACCCACTTTCACAACTAAATTTGGGAATTTTCGAAACGAAAACGAAAATTTTACGCTATTTCAAAGAATCTTTATTATCATTACAAATGTTTTTTCAGAAAAAATTGATTATAAGCTAAATTACGCACGAGATGAAAAAAAGTCAAGAAAAGCGAAATGTTACTTTTTGAAACGCTAAAAGATTATCATAACAACTTTTTGAATTTTTTTGAAAAATTAAACATGTAAATTTTGACAGCACAAAAAGGAATGAAAAATAAAAATTCTACTAAATCTTGGGGAAAACGATGCAAGCTACGAAAACAGATAAATGAAAAAAATGCTGCATTCGAAAAAGTTCTACAAGTTTGTAATAAATTTTTGTTATAAGAATACATGCAAATGCAAAAAATACTTTTTTGGAAAAGCGACACAAGGTACAATAACATTTTGACTGATAAAATGTTTCGCCTGAATTATATATACAAATTTTCGCTGAGCCACTTTACGCTTCGATGCTTATTTTTGGTATAAATCGTGAAAAATAACATTGAAAATAAATGAATTAAATTTATGGAAAAGCGACGGAAATTGTAAAAAAATTTTTGAGAAGAACATTTTTTTTTATGTTGTGTGCACTTTTTTAATTTTAAAAACAAGATAAAAAAATACGTATTTTTGAATACCAATCAAATTATGAATTATAATAATATAAATTTATTGACAAAAAAATGGATTTTACAACACAGCTGTGTTATTTTTATATACAACATATTCAATTTTTTTATATTTTGTAACTATTTAGTACAACAACAAAATTTAATCGAAGGCAACGATTTAATTCTTTATTTGATTGATCACAGCTTATGGAGATGAAAACCCACTTCCGTTTCGTATTTAGATATATCCTTTCACCACAACATCCGGTAGAATTTTATAAAATATGGAAACAAATAGAACTTTTTTAAGGCCCTTACATGGCTATGCCATAACACCCTTCATTTGTGTATTGTCAATGAATAAAAATAAAAAAATTGAAATTTGTTAATATTTTATAGGCGTGATTACGTAATTTTTTTATTTTCATTTGAACTTCCATTTTCACAAAATTCATGCTCGTTTATTTACATTGTTGTGATACTTATAATGCTAAATATATAAAACTAACGGGACCTTTCACAAAGAGGCAGTGACAGTCAAAGTTGAAATGTTACATAAAAACTCCGCCCCCCCCTTCTGTTCGGTTTTTGGCTTTGAAAATTCAGAAAAAAATTCCTTATTGTGTAAAAAATGATAGAGAATTGGATGCATATTCGTTTTTTACTAGTTAACAATAATAAAAAATTCGAAAAACAATTTTTTTATTTTTTTACAAGTTCTTAGAAATGTGAAAAAATATGTCTTTTGGAAAAAGTTAAATATGTCGAACATGACATTTTTTTTTGGTTCAACTAAACAAACATGTTATTATTTTTCTTTAATGGGGAAAAAACTTTCCACCGGAAAAATTTGAGGTTCGACAAATATAATTGATTCCAAAATATGAATATATAGATCGTTAAAAAATATGTTTGCACAGTTTTAGAAAATTATAATTAGAGCAAATTTTTTTAAATTTCTACTCATCTATTATTTTTTGATAGTAAAAATGCTATATTTTTCCTCAGGGTATATTATTTAAATTCAAACTCCCTTTGCTCTTGGTAATGCAATCTTTAATCAAACATTTTTTTAAG
This sequence comes from Druon quercuslanigerum, assembly GCA_010014905.2. Lineage (NCBI taxonomy): Eukaryota > Metazoa > Arthropoda > Insecta > Hymenoptera > Cynipidae > Druon > Druon quercuslanigerum. The sequence continues at coordinate 4,751 of JAAAKG020160919.1, forward strand.
AAATTAAGATTTTCGTCAGATTTCTTGAAAAAAATTAAATTAAATTAAAAGCTTACTTTAATTAGAACCTTTATTAGCTTTTTAGATATTTTTATCAATTTTTATAAATAATGTAGAAAATTGAAAGTCGAAATTCGACCATGAAAATTCGACTTCCAGAAGTTGAGAGGTCGATCGTCGAAAATCGACGTCGACTTTAAAAAACCTTTTTCTTCATTGGTTTGGCATGCAAGCGTGTTCTTTTTATTGACATTCGTAGGTCAGATTTTCACGCTAATGGCACAAAAAATTTCCTTGTGAATAGACATTTCCACTTTTTCAATTTTCTTAATGTTTATAAAGATAATAAAAAAATGACTTGCATAGGTATATTTAACGATCATTCGAAGACATGTCATCAAGAATTTGAAATAAAATGACAGTATTTTTTCATAGAAATGTTTGCTTTTTAAAAGCTTGGAAAAATCAGAGGAGATTCTGAGCATATTAATGGAGTCGTTCGCGTAACACGGATTTGGCGTTTATTCTACGTTTTTCAAGTTTCTAGTGAGTTATTCCAGTGAGTGGAATTTTCAGCCAAAAAAACGAAGACTAGTTAGACATTTAACCAGATAGTTTAATTTTTAACCAAATATTTTAATATTTAACCTAAAAAAGATGCACTTGGAACCAAGAAGATTATTTTTCTACAAAAACGATGAACTTTTAACAACATAATTAAATTTGAAAACTAAAAAGTCAAATATTTTAAATATTGGTTGACTTTTATACCCAAAAAGATAAATTTTTAACGAAAAAGGTATTTTGAATAAATAAAGATGAATTTTTAACTAGAAAAGATATTTTTTTTAAGAAAAATGAAATATTTACATTTTCAGTTCCAAATAAGAATCCTTAACCAATACAATCGAATTTTCTACAAACTAGCTACAAAGAACTAAATATTGAACTAAACTTATGAATCTTCAACAAAAAAATGTATCCTCTAGGAAAAAAATTTAATAGCCGATATGTTAACCCAAAATATTTTTATTTAGTTATGAGAACATTTGAATTTATTTAGAAAATGCGAATTTTCAACAAAAAAGTTAAATTTCCTAAAAAAAGATTAACTTTGTACTAACATTATAAATATTCAATCAGAAAAATTAAATTTGAGCAGAAGAGTTCAAAATTTATTTAGATAACTGAATTTTAATGAAGGAGCTACATTTTTAACGATAAGGATTAGGTTTTCAAAATTCAACAAAAAAAAATTTTTAATCAAAATGAAATAGTAACATTTTCAGTTTAAAAATTAATTCTCAACCAAACGTGGAGAAGGGAGTTTAAAATTCAACTAAACATTTGAATTTTCAATGAAAAAGATAAATTTTCAACCAAATATATAGTTGAATTTTTAAGTAAAAAAGATACATTTTCAACCAAAAATGGAATTGTTACATTTTCAGTTGAAAAAATGATTTTTTATCAAAAAACTTGTTTTTTACAGTCATACTTTAATTTTTAACCGAAGAGGTGAACCTTCAACCAAGCAAAATGAACTTTTAACAAATTAATTCAACTCTAAGCGAAGTAGTTAAATTTTCGACCAATAAAGATAATATTTTAACAAAATAGTTCTATTTCCAACTAAATAATTTAATTTTTAACCAAATAGTAGAATTTTTAAACAAACAAGATAAATTCTGGACCACAAATATAATAGGAATTAAAATTTGTAACAAGAGAGAATTAACATTTAACCAAAATTATTTGAATTTTTTTATTAGGTTCTAGTAATTCAGTGTGAAGTTTAAACGAAAGAACTAAAAAAAGAGAAAGTTCTTGAAAACAGGGGAAAAAGGGAAATCTCTTGAAAAGGAGAAAAAGGAAAGAGTGTGTAGGCTCAAATTGGGAAGTGATTCCTAAATTACTTAAGTTATTATTGAACTATACTGTTCGTCTCTTTCGAAAAATTGGCAAACTTTGTTACAATTTATCATCAGGAAACGTAATAAACGTAAACGAATCTCATCTGCTTTTTAATTATTAAACAGCAATTAAAAATCCAACTTGGGATGAATGTTCTGGATTTTTTTCTTGTGAAATTCGAAAATCTGTCAACGGTTGGAGAGGTCAGTGGATCTTATTTTCGCAAAAAACACTTAAGTGCGTGATTATTTTGTATCATTTCTGAATAAAATTGTTTATTAAATAAAGATTTGTTGTCCATAAAGCATCATAATAGTTTTAAGAACGGCGTCAAAAATCTGTAACCGCGAATATAGCAATTAATCACTTTTTAGGTGTCGCTGAATACGAATCTGCTGCCGCAACCAATTTTTTGTAGTTTAATTTTTTTCAAACAAAAAAAAAAATAATAATAATGAATACAATTTATACCAGTACTGCTTTATGTGAATCAGATTTTTAAAGATGCAAACATTTTTATTTTGTTTATTTGTTCAAAGTACAAAAAACTGTATAAATGTAAGTAAACATAAGTAAACTAAATAAAACTTTGCAGACGGGGAATTTTCGCGTCGCTTATTACGAATTTTAAACCCGATTTTCAAAATTTAAAATTACCAGTCCTATACGGCGGACAGAAGACTTAGAAAATGCATACATTTGTGAAAAAATCTGCTCTCTAAATTTTCTCGAGTGAAATATCACTCAGTTAGAGTGAAATATAACTCGAAAAAAAGTAAAAACCCAACTTCTCTGATTCGAGTGAAACTCCGCTATTCGTTTGAATGCATGTCCGACTCAACTTCTTCGAGTGAATTCTGTGACTCGAAGAAGAGCGAGATGTTACTTGAATCGAGACAAGCGATTCAATTGATGTTCGAGTTAAATCTTTCACTCGAGTTTTTCCAACGAGTTTATTCCAACTCAAAGAAGAGCGAGATATCACTCGAAGCGAATGAAATAATTCAACCGACCTTCGAGCTTGAGATATTTCAAGCAAATAAAATATGCAGTATAAGAATAAGCGGATTTCTTCGTTAAAAAATGTGTTGGCTCTGAAAAGGGCCGATTGTTTTGATGTATAAAAAGTTAAGAATCAAGCACACTCTCTTCGAATGTGGCGAGCCAACTGGATGTTCTCAGGCAAGGTAAAGACAAGATGCTTCCTGAAGAGCCACAACCTCGAGGAATTTTATTACTGACACTTCTAAGTCAGTAATTATCACTGAAAATCACTTTTTTCACGTGAAACTAATAACTGTTAATCACTAAAAACTTATAATCACTTTAATCACTTTTTAATCACTTTTACACTTTGCGACACTGGTACGAAACTTTAACGATACTAAGCGTCGCGTCAGGTACAAACTGCTTACTCCATTGATGCTAATGGCGACGCCTTGAGCTACGGCTCTTGCTTTATGGTCGCACGCTGGTTGGCCACAGTTGGCGCGTAATTCAAAGTGAGTATTGAACACAATTATTTTTATTGAAATGAATAGTTATTATGAAATGCACAAGAATGCATATAAATTGTATAGTTTTTGATTTCAGTTAGATAAAAATTATAACACATAGATTTTATAAGTAACAGTTCATTTTCATTGAATTACAAAAACCAACTTACGTTTCACAAAGAATATTTTAATAAATACAATTTATATACATTCTTGAAAATTTTATGATATTTATTGGTTTTATTACAAGATCACAAGTGACCCAATCGACGAGTTTGAGCGAAACTGTCCCCTCGTTGTTTTCGAGCGAACGCATTGACTCTAACCCAGGGAGATTCTGAAAATAATTCACTCAACCGGAGTGAAACTAGCCTCCACTCGAGAGATTGAGTAATATTTTCACTCGAGAAAATTTAGAGAGTGCACCTCCCACTTGAAAAAGTGTAGGTACACAACTTTTGACGCATACTTTTCTGTACGCTTTTATTTGGTAACAAAAGGATTTAAATGGTACATATAAAATAACGTACAAAAGGGCATCAAAGGAGACACAGAAGAACGTATCAAAGAACAACTCAAATTGGGTACAAAATGACGTACTTTGGTGAGTCATAATGATCTGATTCGGGATCATGTATGAAGTCAAACCAAGATGGCTGATGTTCGTAGAGTATTTTACCTTATGAGCAAGCTTTTTATGGTTTCTGATCGTGCAGTGTACTAGAAAAGTTAAATAAATAACGAAATCTGATATTAGAAAATATCACCTGTTAAGCGTAGTTGTCACTTGCATGCGGATAGATACAATTTTTAGGTTATGTCGTTATGACACCAGCGTCAAATTTGGCGGCCATTTTTATTTAGTCTGACAAATGAACCAAAAAAAAGATCAAATTGATCCGAATGGACAAATCATTCGAGTGTCAAATGATCGTTGGAGAAAAATGCTCCGCAGCAAAACTGATCCGCTTTTTTTACTGTAGTGAGAAAAAGATCTGTTTAAATCAAATATTTTATTTTTGAATAAAACATATTCTTTCTTTATTATACAGTCAAAAATACATGTGTTTGATTCAAACAAACTTTTTGGTTGACAATATATTTTGAGTTAAATATTTTGTTTGAATGAAATAAAGCTCTTGTTTAAGTTAAACATTTTGTTTGTTAAAATAATTGCAGATTTTGCTCGATTTAAATAAATTTTAATATTGATTTTAAAAAGGAATTTGTTTTTTCAATAACCAATGTTTTTCTCTATAGTAACAGTCACAGCTAGAGGTTAGAGGTTAGAGGACACTCTGAGAATCTTAAAGCTCAAAATAAACCCTTAAATCTTTTTAATAGACTTAAAATTATAGCTAGAAAATAAATTTTCTATAAAATTTTAATTAAATCGTTGGGTAGGTCCTAGGTTTTTCTAGCAATTTTCGCAAAACGAACACTTCCATTTATCATATAAGTGTCTGATTGTACACATAAATAGAACTGGCTACGGTCTGGAATTGGTGGGAAACCAACCCTTTACTAGCTCGACCAATGTAATTTGCAAAATTCCAAAGCTTCGCTTAGGTATAGCCTTTTCCTTCCTGCGTACACATTCCGCGAGTAAACACGCTGACATATTCAACGATTCAACCACCATTTTGACTGCCTAAAACTAAGTGGCGCTGCAGCGCCACGAAACTGACACGGATGCGCAAATAATTTGTTTTATTTCATGACTTTTAATATCTTCCATATATTGAAATTTAACAAATGTTTTATTAGTTGAAATAAATAAGATTGGTTGAATAAAAAAATGTATTCAAACAAATTTTTTTTCTTGAATCAAAAAGATCTTTTTCTCAGTGTGTGTTGATCACACTTCATGTAAAAAATTTTGGTGCTTTACTATTCATAGCACCGTATATACCTCTTAAAATAGCATCTTCAGAAGGAGAAATATCCTATAGGAATAGCCGACCATCTTCTGCAAGTTTATGCAGATTTATCGAAATCCAGTTTACGAAAGAAAAATTAGAAAAAAGTACAGAGTATGTTGTTATTATTGTGAGCAAATATCGAATTAAAAAATTTTTTAGTTACTAGGGAAATAAAAATCGAGACCATTTCTTATTACTTATAATACTCTACTATGATTGATGAAAAAGTTTGCAACGATCTACCCGGGCTGTCATCTTCTACTTCATGTAACATGGCGATTTCCGCAAGGAAGCTAATTCTCCTTTACTTTGAAATTTTTTAATTATTTACAATTGTTATAACTGTTGAACAAATTTTTATAATTTGACGTAAGATTCGTATTCAGCGACTCAAAAAAAAATTCTTATTTTTATAAGCATTCATAAGCCTTTTAAACGTTTAGTGTACCATTTTGCAGCGAAAGTTTTTAATCTTGTATCTCTTAATAAGATTAGTAATCAGCGTCACAAAAAACACCAGGATACTGATTTTCACCAAATTTAATCAATTTTTTATTTTTTTCGTCCTCCATACTGGATTGGCTATTTTAAATTTACAAATCAGCCTTAAGATTCAGAATTAGAGCTCATAAAAATCGTTAGGAAATGTATTTTCTTTCTCATAGAAAAGCGTTAGTGATTTTGTACATATTTTACATATTAAACAATCTAAAGTTCTTATTTTGATCATTTTTAAAATAGAAATTTACAAATAAAACAAAATTACAAAATAATACAAAGAATTTCATAAATACAAAGACAAATCAGAAGAATCAAATTTTGTAATTGAAACGGTAATTTATTGAACTGAAAAAGAGAAACTGGAAGTTCCATCGAAACCTATCCCTTCCCAAATTTATGATTTTTTACAAAAATGGTCAGAATTATTTTATTTTAAAATTTTTAATCAACAAGTATTTTTGATTCATGCATCAACTTTGGATTACGTCGATTATAAAAATTTTCTGTTTAAAAGAGAAGGGTCTCAAATAGTATACATATAAATAAGAAGTACTTCCCTACTCTTCAATAAAGTTTTTTAATATTATAGGTCAATTCGTTTAACACAAATACAGAAATCTTTTCCGTTCTTGCACCAAATTTGAATTATGTTAGCGAAGAAACTTTCACTATAAAAAGCCGTTTTTTTTCAAATATTATGCATTATCATAGCTTCCACACTCTTCAATAAAAATTACTAATATTAGAGGTCAATCGGTTTATCTCAAATAAAGGAATCTTTTTCGTTTTTGCACCAATTTTGAATTATGTTAACGAAAAAATTGTCACATCAACTTCAAAATATGAGAACGAGAACATTTTGACTATAAAAATCGCCTTTAAAAAAATATATAAATTGTCATAACATCTCTGCTCTTTAATAAAATGTATTAATATTAAGTCAATTGATTAATGTCGAACCAAAAATCTTTATTATATTTTTGTATCAACTTTGAATTATATTATTAAAAAAAGCTTTAGTATATAAAAAGCAGTATTTTCAAATATTATAATGCATTACTATAGCTTTCTTACTCGTCAATAAAATGTATGAATATTACAGTCAGGCAATTCGTTTCGAATCAAGACTTTTTTTTAATTCTTGCATCAACTTAAAATTATGGGATAAAAAAATATTTAATATAAAAATCGAATTTTAATATAATATGAATATTAGTAGAATGTATTATTAGTATTATAGGTCAATCGATTCACTTCGATCATAAGAATATTTTATATCATTCTTGCATCAACTTTGAATTGTCCACGAAAAAAGTTTTACTATAAAAAAACAATTTTTAAGTTTTATAAAGCACTAAAATAATGCAATTAATATTTAGAGAAATCCTTTGGTCTGTTTCAAGATATTAGTGTTGAAAAAGAGTCCTATAAATTTCATCAATATATCTGCAACCATTTTCAAGTAATCGTGTTCACAAAAGGTATGACATTCATACTTTAAGGAACGTTTTATTAAATTAATTAAAAAAATTTCAGCTATTGTCAGTAAGTCTGGTGGAAATTATAATATCCATTCGTAAACTTCCATAACTTTGGGTATTTTAATAATATTGAGGTTTATTTTTGAAATCATTTGTGATGATGGTTTGAAGAAATATTTTTTAAACAACAAAATTTCCAAAAACTTTTTGGGTTTTTCAAAAAATAATTTTTGTTTTGAATTTCTGAAAAAGTCCCACTTTTCATTTTCTTTATTTTTTTATATAGATAACTTACAATATCCTCTACAATCCCTACAAATATAAAAAAGGGATCTCACTTAGTTTTCGAGAAATAATAAAAAAGACGAAGAATACAAGAATATTATAACCGTATGCATTGTTCGTCTATTGTTTACATGGTTTTTCATATCGTGTGTATTATTTTGGCGTATATTTTTAATTATTTCTCAAAAACTAAGGGAGATATCATTTTTATATATTAACATGGCTTGTATAGGAAATTTTATTTTGAATATCTACTAAATTGTTTCTTTTTTCAAAAATTAAACATAATCTGATTTTTCATATTTTTCAATAAAAAAATTATTTTTTAAACAATTCCTATTAGGAAATGGACTTTTGATGTTTTACTAGTCTCGGAAAGTCAACCATACAAGGCAGAAGGAATACAAAGTTACTTGCAGACGTGGCCTTTGTCGAAATCAGCGGCTTTCCCAAACTTACCTAGCCGGGACTTATTTTCCATGGATTTCTGGCCAGAGTCCGAGCTATTTCACAAATTAAAACGTAAGCTATTATTTTCTTTCGTAAATTCGCTTCGCACTCAGTCACTTTTACAAGGTAAAAAAGACAAAAAGTTCTTAAGGTTCTTTTTCATTTGTATGCTGATGACGTATAGCATGCTTTGTACACATTTTAGGCCACGCAAAGTGCTTTACATATCTTCTTATGCTGTATTTTTTTTAACTTTTTCGACTTTCCTCATTCATAAACAATCGTTTTTTCAATAAATGTTTATTATTTTTACTAACAAAGTTGGATGCAGTTTTCTCTTACGAATCCAACGATACCAAAAACTCAATTTTTCATAAAAATGTCACTTATGCATCTTGTATCTTTTAAGTTTGAACATTAGAAATCATTCTTAAATTAATATAATATTTTAAACTTACAATTTTTGAGAATAGGTTTTTTTAAATAGATTAATAAATGAAATAAAACTAAATAAAAATCAATATCAAGGTGAAAATGATTATCGCTGAACAATATTATTTTGTATTTTACATAACTCTTTAGGCTGCAATACATTTTTGAAGCTCTCTAAATTTCCTTAAAAAATTGTGGGTCCTCTAAAATTTTTTTTAACTCTTGATACTGTTTTTTTTATCCAAGCGTTAACCTCTCGTATCGATATTTCGCTTCAATATAAGAATCGGATTTTCTGTCGACAAAAAGGAAAAATACTTGCAATTCATTATTTATGATATTGGGTTTGTTAAATATTCAATTTTCTTATCCGTTGTTAATTTAAAATGTCATTTTTCAAATTTAGTTTTTTTATAGCAAATAAGGAACTTAGTCAACAGACATGTTTGTCACTAAAGTTTATTTTTAAAACTAAAAAAGAATATTCTGATAACTTCCCGGTACCTCTATGAATTTTTCCTTTCTGCTGACAAAAAGCTTTTTTTCTGAATGTAAGAATCGACGGAAGGGATCATCTGTGTGGCCAAAAATTATTGTATCAGCTTTTTAAAACAAATTCTATAGGATCAAAAATTTTCTAAGATAATTTACAGAGCTGGCAATTTTTATCTTGATACTTATTTTAATTTAATTTTAATGCCTGAATAAATATTTTTAAAAAGCCTAGTCTCAAAAATTATAACAGTGTAAAATATTATAAGAGTCAGAATGATTTTCTATATGGATACATTATTTCATGGTGATAAGTAAGGAATAATTATATCAAATTTTAATAAACAATTTTTTTTTGTTCTTGCAAATTTTGTATCGTTTGAGGAAAAAACTAAATATTATATTTAAAAAAGAAAAAAATTCCGGACTCTAAAACGGTTAAGAACCAAGAAAGCGAATAGGGTGCGTTTCTTATAAATATAAGCAGAAACTGTAAAAAAAATATGAAAAAAAAAATAAAAAGATGGGGCTCTCCAGAAAAAGCATCGTGCAATTGTACTAAAACGTAATCACCTGCACAAGGCAACACTATATCCTCTTAATTTTTCCTCGTATGTTTTACATTTTATTTTCAAGACATTATAATTCGTTTTTCTACTTAGGTCTGCCTGTTCTATAAATTCCTAGCTTATTAGTACCATTATTCATAGTCGTGTCTCTGAGGTCGATTGTCACTAGAGATGACTGCATATTATAAAAAAGATGTTAATTAACGATAATCAGATTCTAAATATAACAGGCTGTTCAAAAGTTACATCGGAATTATAAGGAGTGGACTAAATATGAAATAAAGTCTTTGCTTCTGCACTCATTTATTAAATTTCTAAATAAAAAATAATAATACAAGATAAATAATAATTACAAATAAAATAAGGGGCAAGAATTTAATTTTTTACGTAAGATACAAAAAGAAGAAGATTGAGTGAACTTTGTACACATATTCGCTTTTTAACGCATTTGAGATCATTGATTCGCTCAAATTCCGAATTTTTATAAAACTTCTTGAATTTTTAATAAACGGCTCCTCGAGTTTAAATGTCATGTTATATCAGTTTCTCTTTGGCAACCTGAGGAATTATAGAAAATTATTTTTTGGGCTATAAATTATAATTTGGAAATAAAGGAGATCTTATCAAATGATAAATATGTTAAAATTGGCGAAATTTTCTCATGTAGAGGAGAGACGCATTGCACTATTTTTCATTTAATTTACAATTTTTTGAAAGTAGAAAAAGACACCTATTTAGCAGATAGATTGTCCATTTTATCCCGGTAAAATATCATGAAGCTAACATGGAGAATATTTTTAATTTCTTCATTTAGTTCCGATTTTTTCAAACTGGGACAAAAATTTAATGACATTTCTTTTAAATTATAACACTTTTTAGCTATTACATACTTACTGTTTGTTATAAAATTAACTTTTTAAACTTAAAATGCATCTATTCCATTTTTCTTCAAAACTTCATTTTTTTAGTTCAAAATTTAACTTTTTGTGTACAATTTTAAACAATTTGTTCAATATTATTACTTTTTATTAATTCTGATCTCTTTTTTTTTTAAATATAACTATTTTGTTGAAATTTCGGTTTTTTAAATTTAGAATTAATTTCAACCCGACAATGTTATTTTTAAACTTTATGTTGGAAATTCACCTTTCTTAGTAGTTGAAAATTCGGGTTTATTGGTAAAAAACTAATCTTTTTATTAAAATTTCCTTTTCTGTTTAAAGATACAACGACAACATTCATATCTTTGGTTGAATAATCAACTATTGTGTTGAAAATTTAATTATTTAATTGATATACAGTTATTTTTCATGAAATATCAATTATTATATTTTTCGTTAAGAATTCATCTTTTTGCTGAAAATGCAGCTTCACCTGTTAAGAAATCGACTTTTTTGGTTTGAAGTTTAATATTTTTCGTTTCAAAATTCGAGTATTTGGTTAAAAATTTATTCTTCTAGGTAGAACCTTCCAATATCTAGATAAACATTCAACTGTTTTGTTGAAAATTAATAATTATGTTTACTACATTTTTATCTTCTTTATATGTAGTCATCCTTTTTGGTGGAAAACTCAAATGTTTTATTGGAAATTAACTATTTTGTTGAAAAGTCATCTCTTTATTCGAGAATGGAACTATTTATTTGAAAATTTTGTTAAAAAAGATCGTATTTTTTTATAGAAAATTATTTTCCTGCATTTTTTAGAATTTATTTTTGTGGATTGAAAACTGAACTATTTATCTAAAAAATAAACAATTTCGGTTAGAAATTTAATTATTTTTTCAGATTTCTTTGCTTTGCATACAATTTTAATTATTATATTCTCCATTTTTATTTCTTCTTTTTGTTAAAAATTTAAATATTTTTGTGTGAAGGTTAATATTTTTAATTTCCCAATTTCACTATTGCGTTGGGAATTTATCTTAGCTGGTGAAAAATTTCAGTATTTGGTTGAAATTAAACTATTTTGTTAAAAATTCAAGTATTTTATTAAAATGACATTCTTATTGATTAAAACCTAAGGTGTTTTGTTGAAATTTGTCCATTTGGACAAAAAATTTATCCTTTCGGATCCAAAATTTATTATTTTCTCGTTAAAAATTACTGCGATTACTTCATTTTTAATTTTATTTCTTTTTGTTTGAAAATTCAATCATCTGGGTAAAAATTGACTTTTACAGGTTAAAAATTCAACAATTTATTAAAAATTAAAATCTTTTGTTGAAAATGTAAGACAGACTATAGTAGAATAGTTAATGTTGGGATGAAAATATTTCATTGAAAGATGATGCTTAATGAACAAAATTTAATTCTCGATTGTTTGAACAATTAGTTTAACAGTTTAGGTTAAAATAAAATAATAAAACTATTTCATTCTGCGCGGAAAATTAATTAGAGTTTATATGTCAGGCAAATTCTTACTTAACACTATTTGTAATGTAACTAATATATGTAGTATAATAAAATGCGTAAGCAGGTGTTATACAATTAAAATGTTTATTTATAATAAATAAGAAAAAGGCTTCAGAAAATTTAAATTTTTCACATGAAATATACTTATACCAAAATTATCTTTTTTATTATGTAAATCGGTCTGCCCCGAATTGTAGAAGTTTAACGTGAGTACAGTTGATGTAGATTCTTTATTTTTTATTTCAGAACGAATTTAACATTTCATTTTAAATAAACGATCCCTTTTTTGCAATTATTCACATTTGTGTAAAACAAAATGAAATCAGTAGAGACATTCCTTAAAAATAATATCCAGCAAGTTAAATTTTTTATGTACTTCTTCCGAGTTTGTGGGTTGGATCCCAACTTTAACTTTTGTTCGAAATACACGTAAGAATATGTCTTGGTTAACATAATTGATTAAAAATTTGTCGATAATAATGATAATATTTGCAATTTTTTAGTAACTTATAACAATAGTTAATTGTTTAAATAAATTTTATAGGGAAATACCGATATTTGTCATTTTTTAAGCGGCACATTTCCCTTTTTAATCGAATCAATAACGTGACCAAATTCATTATCAACGCCCAATGATTTTTATTTTATAAACACTTTCGATAAAAAACCGTTTCTTCAATAAATTCAACTTTTACTGTTTATGACAGAAAACTGTTTTCAAACACGAAGTCACGGATTATTTATCTAAAACAGTTTATAAAATATATAATTATCGTTCGTTCATAAAGTATCATAAGAGAAAGATTTTTCTAACTTATTTTTTTATAGGTAGCCAAGTTGTAAATTTATTAGGCTTTTATTAAGTAAGTTAATATTCATTACGTTGAAAAAACTTCCGGTTCAAAATAAAAGCAAATCTGTATTTGTTTAATAAATTTATTTAAACAATGAACAAGAGAAAGATTTTCCCAAATAATTTAAAATTGATTCCGTTAAAAGAACGTAATCTCTAACTAAGCATTGTTCTTACGTAAGTAGGTACATCTGGGACAAAAAATTGAAAATAAAATTTTATTAAAAAAAATATCAAATCAAAATTGCCAGCTGTAGACTAATTTTTGTGTCCATTCTAACATTGTTCATGTTGAACGACAACTTAAACATTATAAGTCAAGTATAAACATTTGTTTACTGATGAATCATATTTCTTTGATGCCCAAAAAAACATATTTAATCAGTATGAACAAAAGTTCATAATAGATTTAATATGTTTATTACATTGACTTCATACAAAATCTCCTAATTCCCCAAACGTAAGATTTTTTCCATATAACTATTTAATATACAATATATAAAAATTTAATTAAATTTATGTATAATTTAATTTAATTTTGAATAAAAATTTAAGTCAAGTTATTGAAGGTAATTACGAATCTTAATTTTAAACATGATCTATTTTCTGATCTATAAATATTTTTTAAAATATTGTATTTAAAGTATGGAAAAAACTTAAATATGCTTTGTAAATTGTAGATTAATTGTGTCCTTGAAATTAAAAAAAAACATTAAAATTTAAAATAGAGAGTTCATGATCTTGTAGCCTTCAACTAAATTAAAAACAAATTTATGGTTGAAAAGGCAATTTAACGTTTAAAAAGTCCTCGGGTATGAAGGAGACTCAATTTTTAGGCTTTTTAATTTAAAAATTGCCTTGAAAGGACAAAGTTAATTAAGTTCGAGCCTATAAATATAAATGCTGCTATAGCTACAATATTTCAAATTATTTAAATTTAAAGAAAAATTTACAGTGAAATTTCACCTTAACCAGAAAGTGTTTAGAAACGTTCAAAAAAAATTACTGCCGAAAATTCTCTCAAAATAGGGGAAATATAATGATTTTTCTCAAAAATAGGGGATTAATAGAGGAATTCATTGTTTAAATAAAAATTAATGCACAGGCTCCATATTGACATTATTATGAAACGCTTAAGATTTCAAGATAAAATATATTGCATTTTAAACAAAATAATTGAATTTTTGAAAACAGATAAATTTTGAACAAATCAGTTGAGTTTTCGAATAAACAAAAATTACTGTTTAAGCAAACAGATAAAATTTCAACCAATTAGTTGAATTTTTAGTCAAATTTATAATCAATAGTCCACAAAATATTTGAATTTACAGCTAAATATTCAAATTTTTAAACAAAGAAGATTAAACTTGAACCAAAAACCGTTGAATTTTCAACCAAATAGTAGAATTTGACGAATTTTTTCAGAAGATAGTTGAATTTTAAATCCCAAAAGAAAAAATTTTTAATCCATGAAGCCGAATTTTCAAGAAAACAGTTGATTTAAATTAAACAGTTAAATTAAATTTGCAATAAAATATTTGTAATTTTAAAAAAAATATTCAAGTTTTCAACAAAATACTTGAAATTTTTAAATAAAATGATGAAACATATAAAAATGTAAAGAACTAATTCTAACAAGTTGTGGAATTTTTAATTTAAAAAAGACCAATTTTCATCGAAGAATTTGATAGTTCGTATTCAAACGAAAAAAACATTTTAATTCTATATTAAAAAAAGCAGTAGAATTTAACAAAAGATATGCATTGTCAAGAAAAAGGTGAATCCTGAACAACAAAAAAATAATTTTTAACCAACAAGTTGAATTTTCTAGTCAACAAGAGACGCAATTTTTAGCAGACGGTTGAATTTTAAATTCGAAAGGATAAATTTTCTATCTAAAACAGTCAAATTCAACAAAAAAGACGAATTTTCAATAAAAGAGTTGAATCACGAACAAAAAAAATATTTATTTTCAACCAAATAGGTGAATTTTCTAGTCAACAAGACGAAACTTGTACAAGACTTTTGAATTCAACAAAAAAGATGTTTTTTTTTAGCAAGATAGTAGAATCCTGTACAAAAAATATCAATTTTTACCAAACATTTGCAATTTTAACCCCAAAAAGAACAAGTTTTTTTAAAAAATAGGTAAATAATTAAAACAAAAAACTACATTTCAATAAAAAATTGAAGTTTTCGCTTGAAAACAAGAATTTTCAACCCGAAAAGACGAATTTTCCAAATTTTCGAAAACGAACTATATTAATTTATATTTAAGTCTTAACTGAATATCAATACAAGATTTTTTTATATCAATATTTTTGTATATCTTTTCGAACAATTTTGTTAATTTTTTAAATCTTGTTTCCTCCCTTATTTTTATTTTACATTTTTCTTGTTTATATTTCTTTTTAAAAAGTTGGAAAAGGTGTTATTCATATTAAAAATTGCTTTAGTTTATTTCGTATGTATTTTCTTAATTTTATTTTTTGGTAAAGATTTTGATTTTTTAATTTTTTAACTTATTGAGTTTTTTAAGATTTCTTTTTTTATTTTTATTAAAAAAAAATTTTATTATCTGTCATATCTTTTCAGATGAATAACTTTCAAAGAAAAAAATCATTTTGTACAAAAAAGTAGATTTTCTGTTTACAGTATATTTTTTAACAAAATACGTGAATTTTAAAGAAGAATATAAATTTTCAATTTAAAAAAAAATAAATTGACATCCACATTGGTAAATTTGTAACTAAAAAAGGTCAACTGTCAAAGAACGGTTAAATTTTCATTTGGAAAAATTAATTTTCAACCTGATACATTTTGAAGTAAAATGATGAATCTTTAAATATAGTTACAATAGTAGTTTATTTAGTAGTTGAATAATAATTTTATTATATTTTTTGCATTTTTTTGTAAAGGTTTTGTATTTTTAATTATATAGTTTAGTTTTATAAATACGAATGTAAAATTTTAAAAACCTATTTTCGAATCTTTATACTTTTATACTCTCTTTTATAAATTGTCTTTTTGTATCGCATCTTTTCAGATTAATCTTGAAAATATTTATTTAAAAAGAAACTGTAAAGGGGTAAATCGTATAAAAAATTTTTGTTCGGCAGGGAATTATTATCCCTATTATCCTTCACGCCCTCACTTTTCCTCCCTCAATCCCTCCCGTATTTACCCTCCTGATTTTCCTTACCCTCCCATACCATCACTTAACATCCCTTTCCCTCCTTTGAAAAATGTTTTTACATATATTTTATAATCTTGAAAACATTTTTATATTTAAATTAATATTTTACACTTCTATACATTTTACAATAAAATGTACTCTTTCAGTTGATATTTGATAACCTGCATACAAAATATATTTTCTTCAGCCGAGTAGAAATCGTTTAACCATGTAGTCAGTCTCATTATAATTCTGCTACTTATTACATACTTACATCTTATTTGTGAAATTCTCGAGCCTCGTTTAATCATTATGTCAAAAAATTCATATTTTCGGACTTCAAACCTTGTTGTCCTTACTGTCGTCCTTGTAATTGACGGACTTTTTCCTTTTGGAATATTATTCTTCACGAATTCAAATACTGCGTATAAATAGAATAGTAATCATTAGTAGATAAGCGTGAAGATCGAGACCATACGTAAAAAGGAATTATGCACGTAATATTATCCCACTGACGTGTCCACCTTTGGCGCGGTCAAGGATTCCCAACTCGTTATTCTAAATAGACGTTATAGATTGACATTAAATGCATTAACACTTCTGGGAATTGTTTTTAAGAAACGACTAGGAAGAATCCAGTGTGAAAAAAATAAACTGACGATAGATCAGATTTGATCGCACTTAACGCAATTAATCCACTTATGGTTCGGTTCTGGACTCCGACAAAACTGAAGTGAAGAAGCTCATTCCATCAACGCCTGCAACTTTTATGCTATGTAGGTCGTATTTGATAAATGTAATCACAATATTCAAATTCATTTATTTAAAATTGCACAATTTTGTATTTCAAATATTTAATATGTTTTGATTTACGCATTATTGCGCACTGGTACGCATTGTTACGCATTATTACGTATGTTACGCATTATAAAGCCTATTAGGCATGCTACGTAGTATTGTGCCTATTACGTATTATAACGTCAATTACTAATTAGTATGCATTTAAAGCATTATAACACAATTATTACGCGTATTCCCCATTATTACGCAATATAAAGTATTTTTGCACAATTACCATGCGGATATTGCAACTAAATTGAAGAATATCCTACTTTCTAGCTACTTCAACACTTTTTTGATAGCTCCCCTTCCTTCCCCACCCTTAGCCCTGATTTTAGAAATACAGCTTTAACTGCAAAAAAATCGAAAAATATTTTTGTATCGCTGAAATCGTAAATAAAAGATACATCTGATTAAAAAGAATGATTTTTTCAAATTTTTAATAAATTTTAAAATAATTCCTGCTAAATTCGAGTTGCAATTTGGAATAGATCCGTAATTGACCGTTAACTGCAGGAGTAAAACATAGATGGCCAGATACGTCACAGAAGCATTCGAGAAACGCCTTAACTGCATTTATTGTAAGTCGCAAAATGCAAAATTATTATGAAAAGCCTGTATCTCCTATAATTAATAACGGTATTAAATTACAAAAGTTATCTTGTTTAAAAACCTAATAGGTGTAAAAAATAATTTTTAAGAAATATTTTCAGTTGCTTAGAGTAGAAACAATATCATAGTTTGAAATTTTCAAAAGTAATTTCTAAATTGTATTAATGGCCAAAAACATTGTTTAAATTTATGTAAAACATAGTGAGTTGTTTTAGACTTAACATTTAAAAAATGTACACTACCGTCGGAAATTAAGAGATCGTTTGACGCAAGCACTATTAAAAATCACTGTTGGTTTTGAATCACGATAACTCAGCGAAAAAAGATGACAGGGCATTTTTTTAAAAACAGTTAGAAAGCCTATGAAAGGCCACGTCTAGTAATGCCAAATAGATTTTTTTGGTCTGCTGACGAGCATACAGCACGTGATAAGTTTCTTTTTTAAATTCTAGATTTTCTAAAATTTTGTACCTTGACTTCAACTTTTAACATGACCTAGGAAAATTGTTGCAAAAATCTGAAAATTATGCGACATGGAGCCTAAAATTTTATCTTTCATTTAAGCTAAAGAAACTTTAAAAATCTTTATTGGTTCCCGAGATACGATTAAAAATATTAGTCGTATCTGAGATGAGTTTTGGTCGACGATCAAGGTTCTCGGCCGGTCTGCTGTTCGCCTCCTTCGTTGAGGCAGGACTGAATAGGCCACGCAGAGAGGTGGTGCTTGATTGTGGCATTATTTTGTAATTTTGATCATCGAAAAATTAAATAATAAGCGAGTTGTTTGCGTAAAAAAAATGTTTGTGTAAAGGAAAATAATAAACTACTTATTAGAAATTAAAAATATAATTTTAATTACAGCTACGCACTCTTTTACATTTAATTTATTTTGGAAATTCTATGATTATTCACTTTTAATATTTTTGATTGTTTTTCATATAAATAATTTATTCAGAATTTAGCTGCTTAATTCGCTTAAAAAATAGTTTACTCTCGTAACAATATATCTACAATTTTTATCAATTAGTTGATAACAATTTTAAAAAATAAAAAAACTTTTCATCATTTTTTTAATCCTTTAATATGGGGATGATTCTGAATTGAAATAATTGTAAATAATAATAAAAAAACAATAAATAATTTAAAAAATTGACAATAATTTGAACTAAAAATTACTGATGAGCAGAATCAAAAGTATAGGAGTACCCCAATCAAGCACCACCTCTGTGCGTGGCCTATTCGGTCCTGCCTCAACGAAGGAGGCGAGCAGCAGATTCAGCCGAGAACCGTGATCGTCGACTAAAACTCAACTCAGATACGATTGAACATTTTTAATCGTATCTCGGCAACCGATAAAGATTTTTTAAGTTTCTTCGGCTTAAATTGAAGATAATATTTTAGGCTCTATGTCTTATAATTTTTAGATTTTTGCAAAAAATTTTCTAGGACATGCTAAAAGTTGAAGTCGAGGTACAAAATTTTAGAAAATCTAGAACTTTTTTTTTAAACTTATCACGTGCTGTATTCTCTTCAGCAGATCGAAAAAAATCTGTTTGACATTACTAGACCCTGTCATCTTTTTTTGCTGAGTTATCGTGGTTCAAAGACAGCAGTGATTTTTAATAGTACTTGTGTCAATAATAATTAATTATAATTTCCGACGGTAGTGTATTTTGTAATATTGTATTAATTTGTTAAAATCTCTTTGATTAAAATCCAAGTATGTTAAAACTTTTTTTAATCTAAGTCAATAATTTCGAGTTTTGCTAATACGTAATACATTTGGAAATTATGTAAATTTAATAAATAATGATAAATTGATTCCGCTGGAAATCTAGAATTTCCTATTATTCGTTATTCATCAAATTTAATAATGGTTATAACATTCTTATCTATATTTACGGTAAAAAAAAAGTTCTATTTCATTTAAACGACTTTAAGGATCAGCTCAAAAAACAAAAGAATTATTTATAATAGAGCCTTAAATTTTAAATATGCAAAATTAATGGATTTTTAATTGAAAGCCATTAACATTAAAGAATTTTCGTTTGTAAATTCTCTAAATTAAACTGCCAAAAAAATATAATGAAAACTACATTCCTATAAAACATAAGTCCTAATGATGAAATTATTTGCAAATTTAAAAATTTGCAATTTTAACATTTATAATATTCAATTGTAACTCTTCAAAATTGTAAAAATTTGAAAATTTGATAATTAAAATCCAAGATTACTCATTTAAGAGATTTACGATTAAAAAATATAGAAATTTTATATTTTTTAATTAAAATTTTACATTTTTTATAGTTTGCATTAAACATTTCTTTAATTTGGAAGATTTAAAATTCAAGATTCCTGACTTATGATGTTCAAAATTATCAAAATCATTTAAGCATTGTTATTTATCCATCTTTTAAAATTCAGTGTCCAATCGTGCAGAATTACATACCTTTGAAATATAAATTTCGAAAATGCAATAAACCTTAATTTTAACAATTCAAAATTAAACTAGTTAAAAAAATCGATAATACACTTTAAATATTGAAGATGCTACAATTGAAAATTTTAAAAATTGCAAATTTTTTCATAGTTAATCTTCAAAATTGAACTATTAAAATTTATTTTCCTAATCACATACCTTTACAACATAATTCTTGAAAATTAAGTAATTAATAATTTAAAATTCTCAACATTAAAGGATTGTCCATTGTAACATTTTAAAATTAATAATATTAAACATTAAGTAATAAAGATCAACGTTTTAAAATCTTTTAAAATCTTTCAAAATTGAAGAGTATTTAATGTTTAAAATTTACAATTCAAAATCGAAAAATTATTAATAATAATCCTAATAATATTTAGCATTTCAAAAAAATTATAATTTCATAATTAAATAATATTTTGTAATAATTCCACTTTTTAATATTCTATTTACCGTGAATGGCGGTCTCTCAAATCACGACAGGTCAACATAAAGTTTTTATTCGTAAGCTAAATATTATTATCACAGAATTATCAATTATTATGTATCTAATCAATGAAAAATAAACATAAGATGCCTTCTTAATTAAATAATCTCATATTTGAAGTGTGTTTAAAATTCAAAGCCTTTAAGATTGAACAATTTTAAATTTTAGCACAGTATAGAATGAAACGATTACAAATATAAAATTTCAGAATCGATATAACTTAGACTGTGAGAAATTGTAAACTTTTTGATCAAATAAACTATATAAAGTAATTGCAAATAATTTTAAAGTAACCTTGGTTTCTTCAAATACGAGAAAAAAATTATATATAGTATCATTTATCAAATAATTATTTAATTTTTATTAAAAAATATATAGATTTATCAGGCATAACTTCAGTTTCTTATATGTGAACTGAACTTTCATTAAACTTAAACTAATAAACTAAATAAATTTAAACAAAATTTTTTACTTTTTATAATAAGTGCAATAGGAAGATTTATCACAGAGGTGTGCAGGTGACACGTGCCATAAAATATGACGTAATAAAGCCAAGGGTTATAATCATAATTATGTAAATTACACTTGTTAAGTTCATTAGGTTCGCCTCAGAAAAACCAATATTGTCTTGACTGCTAAAGACAGCTTTTTATTAAGTCAATAAAAAATTGTTTTTCAAAATCCTTCAAACTTACTTAAATTTTTTCTAAAATTTTGTAATCCTGCAAAATTGAAAATTTGTTTTTATAAATATTCTACATTTTTTTCGAAATTTTTGTGAATCATTTCGAAGCTTTTGAATAACTCTCAAATTTTATCAATTTTTTTCTAATTTGTTGTGATCTTGCAAAATTAAAGAAAGTTTCTATTTATTTTTCGTATTTTCTTATTTAATATCCAAGGTTAAACAACCAATTATATTTATATTTCATTATTATATACAACTAATTAAATTTTTTATTCTAGATATTTGACTCAATTTTCAAAGGCTGACATTTTTATTATTTAATGATCTACATAACTTTATCGATCTAATTAACTCTGCTCCTAATTAATTTTATTTATCCATTAAGGATAACAAAAACTTCGAGTTAATAATTAAATTTGCAAGGTAATAAAAACAGTTTCTTTTTATACTTTTTTTCGACAATTTTTAAACTAAATAAACATACGGACATAAGATCTTGGATATTCAAGTGACAAACGTCATAGTTAATGAATAGAAGATTTTTCAAGGCAAGCCTGTTTTTAACTTTAGCATGCACAAACATAATGCTGCAAACATCTCTAACAAATAAAAAAAAATGTTCTTAAATATATTTTTCCATGTCTCATATTCGTATTTCTGCATTTAGAGCTTACGTTTGCCTCTGCGTGTAATATCTTTGCGAATATTTATTAAAATGTTTTAAAATTTGTTTATTTTGAGGGTAGAAACAATTTTTAATATACCAAATAAAAATTAAAAATGAATATATATTTTCTCACCCTATTGTCGTTTTTTAAGATAATATATATATAATTTTTTCAAGATCCTTAAAAAAAAACTGAAATATTTTTGAATCTTTCAGATACGTCAAATAAAAGATTTAAAAAAATCATCAACCTAAAAGTTGAATTTTCAAAGAAAAAGTGTTTTAATTTTAAATTATAAATAGTTGATCTAATTCAAATGGGAAGAACTTTTAACAAAGTAGTTGAATCCTTAATCCAAAAAGATTAAATTTAAAAAAATGCATTTTTAAAAAGAATATAGGATTTTGTAATCATCAAAAATTTAAAAATGTTGTTTTAAAATGTTTTATATTCCTTTTCGATATTTCAGGAAATTATTGGTAATTTTTTGAAATATTTTTCAATTTTCTCTTTCAATATCCTAAAATCCTATAAATCCTATGAAGTCCTTTCAAATCTTTCAAAATTAAAGCAAAATTATGTTGAAATCTATATCTAAATCTATATCTTGAAATCATTAAAATGACCAGAAATCCTTTTAAATTCTATTGCTTGAGCTTCGATGAAACCACTAAAATCTTTTAAAATTTCCTGAAATAATTAAAATAGTTAAAATCCTTTCAAATTCAGAAAAATCTTCTGAATCTTTTAAAGTCTTTCAGAAAAAATAGGTAGAACGGCTTTTTACAAGTAAATGAGCCAGTCTGCAATTGGGTCGGTCGGTGAATCTTAGCCCGCTTCTGTACAGGTTGAACCAACCTTTACTTAAAAGTGTTTACCTATCCCAGTTTTTTTTTCTAAAGTTTTTTCTGCTATAAGTACTAAAATTTGTTAGGCCTCTTTTTGAGCAATTTTAATTTATCATTTTTTCTGTACGATTATTAAGTATATTTTTGTTGCTATAATTGAATATTTAATGTCCATTGACATAAACCTTTTAGTTTGACATTTCGAAGGCTTCAAAATCTTTCAAAATATGTAAAAAATGTCTCTTGATTCTAAAATATTCATTCTCAGTTTACAAAATCTTTTACAATATACAAAAAGATGTATTTTAAATAATTTATGAGGTACAACTCCTAGAAATTATATTTGATTAAAAATTTGAGCGAAAACATAACAATTTAATTTTAGTTAGCGTAAAACATTCGATGTCCTTTGCATTTTAGATTAAAGTTACACTTATATTTCTTAAATCCAACTAAATTTTTCAGTCACCTTAAAAGACAATGTTCTAGCTTTTAGAAGTTAGTGCATCCATTTCACGTGAAAACCCTATTTATAAGAAAAAAAGTACATACATTTTTCAGCATGACAGAAAAATATTGAATGTCATATCTTTAATATTTTGTAAAATATCGCCTCCAAAAGGATATTTTTTGACAATAATTATTATAATTTTAGCTAAAAGGCAGTTGACAATGTGTTTCGTGAAACATTAATGATAGGACATTTGATATTCTCTATGTTTTGCTGGATATGTAGTTTTATTAATATATTTATGTGAAATAATGCCTGATAAAATTGAATAAAAATGGTGATTTTGACGACACACTAACTTCAAAATTATTAGTTGTTAGAGCATAATTTTTAAGATCCCCGGCAAATTTAGTCTTTAAAACTGCTATAAGTACAACTTTGCTCTAAAACGAACAGGACGTAAGATATTTCGTGGAAACTAAAATTAAATTCCTTTCTAAACCTAGTTTTCAATGGATAGATAAACGTTTATTTTTCAGCCTTCCGAAAGGCATATCTCGTAAACTATTCAAGAAGAAACATTAAACTTTTTTTAAGTTACAGGTAATTAAGACTCCGGATTCTATAACCACACATAAAATTTGCCTAGCCGCTTCAGGCCGCTCGAGTTGGCCCTGATGACTTGAAAATCAATTTTCGAAAATTTAACTTTTTAAAATATCACTTTGTAGAAAATTTCAAAATTTACTAAAACTCATTTATATTATATTTATTATATTTTTACTAAATATTTTCACTTCAAATCGCTCCGAAAGACAAAGTTCTTTATATTTTAAGATAAAAATTTAATACACTGCCATTCAAACTGTTCTCAAGATAATGTGTTATTTTAAGTTTATTTATTTAGTCAAATAAAAAAGTTATAAATTTTTTTGGCAATTAGTATCAAAATAACGTTAGACAATTTTCCGACGCTTCGTTTATCGAGGGAATTTTGAGTAAGGCCAAGCTTCCAGTAATAACAATGCTTATTAGGATATAATTAAGTTTTCTGAAAAGTTTTACTTCAATTGAATTATTCGTTACCAAAATAGGAGCATTCTAATAGCATTGATAGAGTGCGTGATAGGTGACAATTTCGGAGTCTCGGCCTGCTTGACCACAGTACAATTATTTTTTTGTTAGGGCAAAATCATTAAATAGTTATATCTTACATTATATATACGTATTTACAAAGTGATTACAAATATTCAGAAAAGTATATCTTACAACACAAATTTAAAAAAAATAATAATTTTTTAAACGAAAAAATCCATTTTCTACTAAAAGAGATGAGTTTTTAACCAAAATTATGAATTTTCAACAAAAAAGTTAAATTTTTATCTACCAATAACTTATTTTTTTCTTGAAAATTTTGTAGAACTTTATTTTACTGGTTTTTATTCAAAATAAACCTGTTAGTAATTATACTATTATACTAATGAGATAAAAATGGTTTAGAAC
>JAAAKG020160930.1:0-29312 GCA_010014905.2 Druon quercuslanigerum
GGAGAGGATAGTGAGACATCTACTCATATCCTCTGTCACTGCCCTGCGCTTGCGGGGAAACGTGTAATACTCACAGGAGGTATCTGTATCAATGAGTCTGAAATATCAACTAACAGCGTGGCAGCGGTCCTCTCCCTTTGGAAAGGGCTATGGAGTCACTCCTGAGGCTTAGAAGGGGACGGTCTCAACCCAGAACGTTAAAAACAGTAATAATCCAGTAAAGACTCCAAAGCGTACTTGGTTTCCACGGCAATTCTTTTACCAAATGACCGAAGTTCCTCAAGCTCCATTCTCAGAAATAGCAGTTTTTTTATACTGTTTGCCAAATGATAAATTTTTTTACATGAATATATAGAGAGGTGTAGATCTTTCCAGATCCAGCTGGGTTTCAAATTCGTTAGCAACTTCGCGATGTTCCGAGGGTGTAATCGAAAAAGTTTCAGTAATTGTTGAGTACTTTGATGATTCGACGTTTGTTTCCTTATTCGTAGCACTTTTAAGTTATGTACGAAGAGATAAAACTTGAATTTTGCACAAATTCAGAGTACGTTTAAATCGAGGGTTTAATCGCGTTTGCATCATTTAAGAATTTTCATTCAGTCTCACACTCACTTCTATCAACGACGATAGACAAAAGAAGGAAGTTGTAATCCCAGAGCTGAAAGAAAATGTTTAAACTATATGGACGCAAACATCGCGCATTGTTGCTGCAACATTCGAGAGCCAAACTTTCTCTACTTACCCAGTCCAGCTAATCGTTAATTAATTATCTGTGGATGTCAGAACATTTGAGCTTGTAGCTTGTACTTAATGGTTTGGGGGAAAAACGAGACATGAGTGTTCTTATAATTTACTTTTCAGAAGAAATTAATTAATTATCTATAACGTTAATCCCATGCACTATATTTGGTGAAACACGTGTAGTGGCAGTGTACGCAAGCTCCTAAAGCAAGAACTGAAGAATATTTTTTTAGACGCCTGCATCTAATTGTAAATTTAGAAAATGTAATTGATCCATCATTGGCAGATCTTGTCAATCCAGAGCTATTGGAGTCCGATGTAGATCATCCCATTGCAAAAGATCGCAGTACTTCTGAGAAAGAATATCAGTCTGTTAACATTGAGGATGAGGTTGATAATGATGAGAATACTTATGGAGCGCGAAATGTTTCACTATTAAATACGTTGAAAAAGTTCAAAATGATTTTCGGTTTTGTAACCGATGATGTTGCACGTTGCTAAATTGCTAATTGGTCTTACGTGGTCTGTGATTGACAGAGAAAAATGGAAAGCAAAAAAATGGGGAAATTGGATTCTAAACTTCACTCTGCCTATTTTAAAATTGTTGATAGATAAAAAGCTTTTGAAACATTCCGCACTTTTCATGGAAGCGATGCATATATCCGAAAAACTGTTATTAATTGACGTGATCTATAACACATAGAAAATTTCGTAAAAGAATTTCTAATTGGTGCGGAACGTCCATATTATCCTTTTGTAATACATAAATAATCACTGTTAGTCCGATGCGTAGAAATTTATAACGCATTTATTTAATTTATCATTGTGGACACATCGTAGCCGACGGCGTGACGCAAAAAAAGTTATGTCAATGTTTTCGTTCAAACCAAAGTAGCTTTAACATAAATACAAAAATATCATTTCTATTCAGAACATATAAAACCTATAATACGCTTCCTTAATTTACGCTACGTTATTATTTTTAATGTTATAAACTAAATAATAAATTAATAAATTTATTAAATTCAAGCAATTTTATTTCAGATACATTTGAAGGTGCTTTAAATTAATAATTACTCCATTTATTTTTATACATTATTATTTAAAACTTTCACCTGCAAACTCATAATATTTTAGATGGAAAACAAAATCGTAACATTTAAAAATTAATTTTATCAATTTGAAATTTTAACGATTTGCGGCTTTTTATTTCAAGAAATTAGATTTCTAATTGTATAATATTAAATGTTTAATTTACGATTTCTAATTGTATACCAACAATTAATTGCTGCTTATCTAAAATTCAGTAAAAGCCTTTCGTTATTAAGCAGATTCAAAATATTTAACATCCGAAATTTTTTTTAATCAAGCTCATTCTGATTTGCATTATATCAGGAAATGTAAAATTTGTAATATTGTAACTGATTGGGCAGATTTTTATATTATAATAATATAAAATTCTCGATCAAAAATAAATTTACTTTTACTTCCCACAAGGCCGTACACACGTAAAAGATCAACAAGGTTTCAACCCCCCCCCCCCCCTCTCGGAATTCTTTAAACCTTTACGCCAGCAAGCGACCACCCTGGAAACATTTCTTTTGCCCCACTCCCCTTTTAAAAAGCGCTATTACATGTACGTGAAGCAGGCCTAATGTAGCAGCTTTCAGCACAGTGAGACTCGCACATTCGCACTCCATCGCTGGGTCAACACGACACTCTACGCCCGCTGCATATACAAACATCACACGTTTACAAACGAAATACTTTAAAACGCTTTCCAATTGTATTTTGGTTCCCTATTGGAGAATCCGCGATTTCTTCTCGAGTCAACAGTTTATAAGCTTCAGTGTGCATGTTAATTTTCGCACGCTTTCCCCTCGCACACACATGTAAATATATTCCACGAAAAATCTTTTGCCTAAGAAATTGTTCGTATATTGCAAAGATGTCACCATCAGGCGTCACTAATACAATGTGTTCTTTATTCGTCATGGGTTTGAAGACAAAATTCTTGCATCTCAATTTAACTGGTTTATCGGGGGGAAAAGTATATCTGCGAAGTTCGAATATCCGGTTCGGATTGTCCCGGGGAATAAGTCGAACAAATCTAAGTTCATCAGGCTGAAATCCAAGTATCAGATTCGAAAGATTCTTGGCACGAGGAGACTTGGACCTGCCACGAATAGGTAGCTCTGCAGTTGATGGAGACCCTTCTGAAAAATGAGGTTTGCCAGTAGGAGACCTGGACCTGACAGAAAGAAGTAGCTCTGCATGTGGTGGGAACCCGGAAGGAGAATGAGACCTGACAGGTGGAAGAGGATTTTCTGGAAATTCTTTCTCAGGAAACAAAGAAAAAGGTCTACAACGAGGAACTCCAGGAATGGGTGCACCATTAGGCAAACACTCGAATTGTGTGGTTAATTCTGCAATCAGAAAAAAAGGATCACATTTGTATTAAGAACACAATCTCACGGGGCAGAGTAATTTATGTATTTCAAATGTGGTTGTAATTATCAATGTAGTTGTCAACATGGTTGTTAACAATTTATGATATCTTTGTCAAATTACAGTAGAACCTCGCTTATCTGAGCTACTGTTGACCGGCCCAACTTGGATAATCGAGAGAGCTGATATAAAATGAAATTATAAATAAAAAGAAAGCCTCAGTATAATAAACCGAAGAAATTTAGATTCCGAACCAATAAGAGCAGAGGTTTAGGAGTTTCTGATCTGGTTCAGATAAGACGGGTCAATTATTTTTCTTTCAACCTCGGATAATCGCGAACTTGTATAAAGCTGGCTATTTACACATACACATGATGAATTTAAGTCGATCAATTGGATCTTAAAATTGGAGACACCCGGTAAGAAACCTTAAAACGTATTTAAATCATCCACTTTCAATAGTAACGTGACAGCTATTGAATAGTTTTCGATACCTTGTTTTTCCTGTTATTTTAAATCCCCATAGCAGTAGGAGTTATCCCTTATCAGAATCTCTTTATGTACCCTTTATTACTTTATATATTGCATTCACTTAAATTTCGTCCTAAGAAGTTGTATGGATTCTAGAAGTTGAATTTGAAACTACTTCGATCTATAGAAATTCTTCTAGAAAGAAACAAAAATTCTTTTCTCTACCAACGGATACTGTCAGTCCACTAACGTAATAAAAAATAGGCAAGTCTTAAACGGACTCTCTTCTGTGTAACTTTTAATAAAGAGAGCATTAAAAAACAGGTTTGACGATGATGCCTGTCTGCGGTCATCGTTATAGTTTTCTTTTTCGTCCTTGTCGTCGTCTTTATACTGGATACATTTTGAAAGGGTAATCGTATTAGATTTTGATATGGCTTATGTTTTAAGGATCAACAAGAAAATCGGGGAACTCTCACTATCAGTTTTCTATCTAGAAGTTTTGGTTTAAACAAAAAAGAAGCAAATTATTTCACTTTTCATTCAATCTACGAAAGATAAAAAAAGTGAAATCAACCAAAGTTGTTCACAGGAAAGAGTACTTCTGGTTTTTTTTTTTTTTCTGCGAAGAGGCTGACAAGCACACCAGAGTCTGGTAGTAATGTCTAGCAATTGAATTTAATTCAATTTTCTTCATCCCATATTTCTCTTTATTTTTAGCTTAGTCCAAATACGAAAAGAAAGAAATTTAGGGGAGAAACCGAGGTTGAAACAAAAATAGTTGATTTGTCTTAACCAACCAGATCAGATTTTCCTTAACAGCTACTCTGATTGGTTAATAATCTGAATACTCCCTACGTTAAGAACTGTGTGGATAGCTCTTAAATAAACATACATCATGGCATGGTATTGGAAAGCATTACAGAATTGCATAGGATGTATCTACAGGTTTGCTGAAATTTTTGCACACATTATCAATAACCAGCGAAAAGTGACGAGCCTTGATGAACAAAAATAAACAAACCAAGCTGATTATTAAATGCTTTTTTTCTGTTATATCCATAATTCGAACGAACAATTAAAATTTTAGACAGGAAATTCAATTAATATTTATAAGTTTTTAACTGAAAATTTATCTATTTAATTTGTGGCTGTAAAATAAGCTTTTTTAATTAAAAAATTCTTCTTTTTTGTGAAAATTAATTTTTCTGTTTGAAAATGTATCATAGTTATTGAAACTTCAAGTATTTTATTAATATATCTATAATTTCATTTGTAGATTTATAGCTTTGGTTAAAAAATTGTTTTTGTGGCAACTTCATTTTTTTAACTGAAAATTTAACTTTTCAATTTTTGATTGATAATTTACTACTTTATATAAGAGTGTAAATATTTTTTTGCGAATTTATTTATTATTATTAAGTTGCTTTAAATTTTTTGTATGTTTAAAAATTGTTTTTTTTTAATTTGAAAATGTCATTTTCTTAACTAGTACATCATTTTCGGTAAAAGTTTATCTCTTTGCAAGAACATTAATTTTTACAACTGAAAATTTAACTATTTAATTTTTGACTAAGAATTGATCTATTTTTAGTTGAAAGTTAATGTATTTTGTTGAAAAATCATCTTTATGGGTATAAAATAATCTTTTATTTAAAAATTTATAATTTTGGTTGAAAATTCAAATATTTTAATTTAAAATTCAAGTAATTGGTTGAAAATGGATCTTTTTTCTTTAAAAATTCATAGTTTAGGTTAAAAAGTTAGCTATTTAAGCCGAAGATTCATCATTTCAGTTTAAAATTCATCTATTTGAAAGAATATTAATTTTCTTAACTGAAGAAAATGTTTGATTAAAAATTTGTATTTTTAGTTAAAATTTCGTTTTTTTTCGTACAGATTAATCAGTTTCGGCGCTCACAGAATCCGAAAATCATAAAGTTTGTCAATGTCCGTCTGTATGTCTTTCTGTCTCTCTGTATGTCTGTGAGTCTGAATGACTGTATGTATATATAGGTTCGGTGTAATAGTTAAAGAACCAGGTACTTTGGAGATAGGAATCAAATAAGAAATGATACCATCTGATTGAATCACAAAAATGCAAATTTATATAATGTTTGAAAAAGACTTATTTAAAATTATAGATATATTATATACTGCTATATTTACCAATAGTAATGAGGATCACCGCGAAGGATGAGATCCAAGTATAGACAATCCTCATATTTTCAAATTAGTGGAAAAGTTTATTAATGTATTATAGGAGAATTTGCTTAAAATGTTATCAATGAATATTCTAGTGCTTCATTAGGTTTCCTAAACTGTACTATATTCTTTATCTCTCAAATTAAATGCGTCAAGCTTGCCTTTCTGAGATATTTACATTTGATAAAAATCAGTTTCGTGAAAAAATATTGGGTATATAAACATAAAAAATATGTCAACCTCCCGGTAAAAATTATCTAGCTTTGGATATAATTCTACTCTTAAATTGTTTGAAACTTTTTTTCTAATTTCAGATAAAAAATATTTCAGAAACTTACTGTCTGTATATGTAAAATATCACGTCATTTAAGGCAGAAGGTCTAATCAAAATGATATAATCCAAATAAATTTTTCAATGAGAAGCAGTGCAACTATTTGGTGCGACTAATCCGAATTCCGAATATTGTCAAAAAATTCAAAGATTGCAATTTGCAATTCTGTGACTTTGCCGATTTTGCAACTCACTAAAAGGCGATTCTTCGCAGATTTAACTTCGGGAATCTCAAGATGATCCGCAGCCTGTTTCTAGATCTTATTTAATTTAATTTTTGGCTGTTTCGGTTGTCTTCTCTTTTTTTTGTACAATTTTCTTGGAATTTACCAGTATCGTGGGAAGAACGTAGTACTTTGTTTTCCAAGAAGATTTCCAAGTAATTCTTAGATCCGAAGTTTCCATTTAGCATTTGCAGCAAGCGAATTCAAATGCTGCCACCTAGTAACATCATTTACATTAGTAAATATGTTAGCTTCTAATCATCAATTCGTGAATTGCTGCTGAACTTACAACTCACCGTCGCGTCGCCGAGAAATCGTCGCAGAGATGCTATCAGAATTTTGGTGGACCTCAGGTGGCGTTCTAAAATAATTGACTTCACCATTCAAACTGCATTCTTCCATGATTTTTGTTGTTAGAGAAGGAATCGTCGTTACAGGAGAGTAAGGACTTTGCTCAAATTAATTATTATTTTTCTTATGCGCCCTTTTCCGATTTGGCTCCCCGCCTGACTTGCGACTAATCAGCGACGACAAAATTTAAAATGCGAAAATAGGAAAAGGTAAAAATAAACAACGAAAGGGGAGAATAGGAATAAGAAAAACGATAAAGGGAATAGGGGAAGAAAGAAAAGGGGTAATTATGGAAAGAAAAATTTGAAACGGTGAAAGGAATTGTGGAAGGGGAGTAAGGATAAAAAGGGAAAAGCGAAAGGAAATTTTAAATAATAAATTTCCCTTACTTGATGTCGGACAATTTATATCTGGAGAGAAAGTTTTATCTCAAGAGGATCATTCTTTTTGATATACACTATTTTTCGTTAAGATGCATGTGTGCCAAAAGATAAGAACAAATTTGAAAAATCATGAATTTTCAAAATGTCCGTTTAAAAAAACTTTTAGTTATGTCCTTTAACTCTGCGAAACTGTCCTTTACAATTCATTGAATGGAAAATGTACTCTAAGATTTGAAGGAAAAAAAAGTTGAAATCGCGCCTAATTTGAATAATATTTTATCATATGATATGAAATTTACAATATTCTAACTTAAAATATTTTTTAGATTGAATCAGTGGTGGGGCTCATTTCAAAGAATGTATTCAACTTTAAAACTCTTTTCGATTGGACTTTGATTTCCTATTGGACAATCCGCGACTTCTTCCATAGTCAATTCTTTGAAAGCGCCGTTGTGTATATTAATTTTCGCCCGTTTCCCCCTCGTGGTATAAGGCAAATATATTCCACGCAAAATCTTTTGTTTGGAAAATATTTGGAATATTGCATGGACGTCACCATTAGGCGTTAATAGTACAATTTGTTCTTCGTTTGGCATGGGGGCAAGGGTATGATTTTTGTTTTTCAATCGAACAGGTGTATCAAAAGGAAAAGTGTGTTTTCGAAGTTCAAATATTTTGTTCATATTATTGAGGGACGCAAGTCGAAGATATCGAAGTTTATCAGGTTGAAATCCACATATGAGTGAAGAAGGATTTCTGGCTGTAGGAGACCTGGACCGGACACGAAAAGGTGGATTGTTAGGAGAAAGAGATCTTGCGGAAGATCCAGGTAGGGCAAGAGAAAGCGTAGTGTCTGGTAAATTTTTTGCAGGAGAAGAAGTAGAAGGTGCGCAACGAGCAGCACCAGAAACAGAGTGACCATCAGGAAAATATTCGTTCTGTGAACTGCATCCTGGAACAAGAAATAGAGAATTATTTTCGACTGTAGAAAATGATATCGTTATTCAGAATATAGGTGGATACTACTTTTCAACAGGTCAAATGGTTAGCAGTTCGATAATATCCCTCAGTAGTGTAATTATTTTGTCGAAAATTCGGAAATCTTGTTACAAAGTCAGTCTATGTGGTTTAGCAATGAAACACGTTGTGAAATATTCCTCTTTTTTGGTTCAGGTCATCTGTTTGTTATTTAAAAGTAGAATAATTTTTGTGTAAAATATCATCTAAAATATTTTGCGCAGATCTTTTTAAACGCGAGAATTTGTGCCCAAAAGGATTGACAATTTTTTTAACCTGTTAAGAAGCTTATTAAATTACGCTTTAAGTTAGTTCTAAAAGAGATATTTTTGAGTTTTGAAGAGAACATGCAATTTGAAAGTTTAAAAAAAATAAAGAATTTCCATTCTTATGTAACTTGGGATCTCTGAGGATATCATTGAAAGTTTATTGGCTGCAATTAAAGATGAGGTCATGCTGTAACTTGAAATGGAGACAGCAAATAAAAAAAATTGTTTGTTATTTTTAAACTTGTCACGTAGTATATTATTTTCAAATGTTTCAAAATAGCGTTTAAAGGTTCGGGAATTATTTCGAAACAATCGGATTTTGAATTTTCGAAAAAAGCGCATAAGTTTTAAATTTGAAATTGGTATATTTTAAATCACAAATCGCGAGTATACTGCGATGAAAGTGGTTATAATCATGCCTAGGAAGCCTAAATATTTAATATCTATTCATCTGAATTCCTGAAATATACTTTCATAAAAATTTGGTTCTTGTTTGATTGTAATCTTCAGCGTCCATATATAATAATAATTATAGATAACAATAATAATATATGATATAATAATAATTTTAGAAATGGTTTCTTATTTATTGAGGAACTGGGTACGTTGGAGGTAGTAATAAGAAAAGAACTGGTACTAACTTATTATTTCGCAAAAATTCAGTTTGACGTAAAGATAAAAAAAAACTGAAAATTATAAATAGATAATATGTAATTATATTCACCAATATAATTTACGATAGTCGCGAAAGGAACAATCAGAACACAGACAATCTTCATATTTCCAAATGAGAGAAAATACTGATAAATGCGTTATAGGAGAATTTTCTTAACAATATAACCAATAAATATTGTCGTAATTCATTAGCTGTTATATTATACACTATCTATACTATTTTCTTCATCTCTAAAAGTACACGCGTTAAACTTCCCATTCTGAGATATTTACATTTGATAAGATTCTGTTTCAAGGAAAAACTTTGGTCATGTGGAAATAAGTAAAATGTCAGATTTTATAGAAGTACACATCTAATACTAGACATTTTTTACCTAACGTTAAATAAAGAATTTGGATAGTCAAACTTCCTAATCATTTTCAACGTTTTATACCTTTGAAATGGATCTCACAAAGCCGTCGAAAAATCTTCGCATTGCGGATAGATAGTTTTTCTACCACGCGCTTATGCTAAATATAGCGACAAGAAGTTGCTAACAATTGTCCAGAGATAGTACTAAGTAAATAGCTCTCACGCTTACACATTAAGGCGGATCACAAAGAGCGAATTTTAGACAATTAAATCCTTGTGATAAAAAAGTTGCCTCACCTAATTAGTATTGAACTAATGATTTGTTTCTGTTTTATAATCATTATAATATGTCGCCAAGGTCACAAACCTTAAAAAATAGTCAAACCCCGGGTTTTCTCACTTTTCAGATAAATTTTTAATTTGATTTGATATATACATTGTCGAGAATGATAAGTGCCGCATATATTGGAAGTTTCTATTTTCGACAATTGTTTCTGTTGCACACTCAAGGCCTGACATAGTTCTCCTTGACTTCGAGAAGCGAACCATGTTCGTTATCATATTTTTGGCACGAGCTGACAAAAACATCATAGCCAAGGAGAATGAAAAGCAAGAAAGGTATAGAGACCTTGTAAGGGAGTTGCGTTGATTGTACCCGGAATATTCTGTTAAATTAATCTTCCTTATCATCGGCGCTCTTGGAGGTGCCAAGGATTCGCTGGTTAATAGCCTGAAAAGCATCCTTACATGCGAACAATGTGATAAAACACTTGCGGGGGAAATTCAGAAGGAGGTCAACACTAAATATCTTTATTCTACATATAAAAGAGAAAGTTCTAAGATACTATTTTTACACTTTCAATGCACTCAGAGAGGAAAATGGTTGCAAAAGCCGGCAATAAATGGCTTGTAAATGTTTAGATTTTTGTAATAAGTCTTTGTTCTTTGTAATCAAAAATTCCTTTCATAGAGAGCAGTTTTATTTAGAGCCGAATATAAGGCCAGATAAGCTGAAGCTAAATTGGCTTTATATTGTAAAAGGAAGGGTTTTCATAAGGAAGATGAAGGTGATATTGAAAATGAATCCTAACCTATTAATGCAATACCTGAAGTAGAAACACCAAAATGTA
This sequence comes from Druon quercuslanigerum, assembly GCA_010014905.2. NCBI lineage: Eukaryota > Metazoa > Arthropoda > Insecta > Hymenoptera > Cynipidae > Druon > Druon quercuslanigerum. The sequence continues at coordinate 10,598 of JAAAKG020160930.1, forward strand.
GTCAGCAGAGGCATTATTTAACAATCACAGATATTGTAGCTGATCGTTCTAAAAGATTGTGCAAGTGAAGGGTTTAAATCAACGTCATTGAAGATCATCAATCAACATTCGCGTTTTAGCTTATTTCGCGAACTAACACAAATTTAAATCAAATATTGATTTGAATATTCCCATTCGGACTCAAAATTATGCAAATAATCCACAAACAGCGTGGACTTTAGAGGTGAAAGGGAACAGAATTCATGCATCTTGTTCTGCTGAAAGAACGAGGAAACTTGCAGCTAGTAATCTACGCGAGTATAATCAGGCAATCCACTTAAATTAGAACGAACATTATTATATTTAATCAAATGTGAGCATAAATTCAATGTTACATCACCAAGTAATTGGCATCTTTTACAAAATGCCTAACGATCCTAATCAAACTCAATTTACTGGCGTTATCAACCGCACACTTAGTGAAGCCATCATGACACCCATAGCCGAGTGTTTCACCGTACAATAAGAAATCACGAACATCCCTTATTATGAAGAGAAAAGCATGCCCGTTAAGGATTTTATTTAATATGTTATAACCGGAGAATCATCAGTACCTGCTGATTGCGAAGCACTTTAAAGCCGTGTTGGGCCGACTCAAAGGCGCAGCCACATATATTATTCACGGAAAAACTTTTAAAACAGTCACCGATTTATTTCAACATTTGAAACAACGTTTTGCCCCGCATGAAACTTACGCGTGATATCTGCATTTAATGTCTACTGTTAGAATAAGACGAGAGGAAAACGTCACTGAATTCTTTGATCGCGTTAATCTTTTAAATCAGGAGGGCAAGCCGCACTCGAAGATAAATACCCCAATGTAGATCAACTTAAACGTGGATTAGCAGATATTATTTCGGGTTTAGTGAAAGCACGAGACACCTCTAGTTTACATAATATTTCAAAGGTTGCGCCCGAATTCCAAACTAGAGAACAATTAAATCCATACTACTCAACAAGCTATTATCATGAACGGAGGTATTATCAGCCATTATATAAAAATTGGGATAAGAAAATACACCATTGCGGAATAATAGAACGTTCATATTTACTTGGAGGTTCAATTTACCCCAATGATAGTACACCAAATTTTTCGAGTAGCCCGCCTCAACAATATCCTTATATGCCAAATAATCCTTATCGACAATGTCCGACTACTTGATATATGTTCGCCCTCATCGATTCTCCCCTCAACAAAAGGAGAAAGCAAAAATTGTAATAGATAGAATGTTAACAAAAGGTTCTGTCGCTCATTTAATATCACTCTACACTTCCCCTATGTTAATAATTCCAAAGAAATTAGATCAGACGGGAAATAGCAAATACAGGGTGTGACAGAATAAATACTAGCTGACACTTTTGGATGAGAGGTGACATAACCTCCCTCACCTTTATCGGAACAATCCGCTTCCTTCAGTTCACTCGATAGTCCGGAATGAAAATCAAACCCCATAGCACAACTTTCAGCACTTCAGCGAATCGCTTTATTTATAATTTTGTACTTTTGTTTCTTTTTTTTTATATTTATCATCGGATTCTGATAACTCCGGGGGTTTTACAGTTTTATTGCTTTACGAGTGCTTCCCTTTAACACTCCATTTCTCTCGGTATTTCGCGCTTCTTTCTAGTACCTGATTTTAGGCTAAGTAAATTCGTGTAAATGTTAATTTTCCCTACCGTAATGGTTTCGTTAGAATGTATTTTGTGTCAAAATTCTACAAACATGTACGGAATTAAGGATTTAATAAACACTGCTGTTCTTTCTGTTTCCAAATTAAGTGTCTGAATATTTGACATTCACTTTAGCTTAGGAATAATCCATTTCCCTTGAAGATTTGTTTTCAGGAATCTGCTGATAGATTAAAGACTGCTTTTTCTTTCTTGAACGGAGATTACTAGTCTAAAATAATATCCATGGGTTTAAAGAACTCTACAGCAACTTTTCAGCGATTATTGGATCAAGTACTGTTAGGATTACAGGGAATCAAATTATTTGTTTATGTCGATGACATAGTGATCTATGCAGAAACCCTAGAATAACATGGGAAGAAAGTGCAACGTCTTCATAATAAAGTAAAAAAAGAAAAGTTTTTCCAATCAGCCCGAAAAGATCGAACTCCTATTCAAAGAAATTTCCTCTTTGGGCCACATAATTGGCAGCGAAAGAGCGAAGCCTGATCCAAAGAAAATTGAAGCAGTTCACAATTTTCCCACGCTCAAGAACCCTAAAAATGTCAAACAATTTCTAGGTCTCGCAGGATATTATGGAAAATTTATGAAAGATTTTGTAGCAGAAGTAAAGCCTTCTTTTGAAAAACTTATCTTTTGAAAAAGGGAGTGCCTTTTAATTAGGGCCCAGCAGAATAAGAAAGTTTTAAAAACATAAGTAAAATAACCAGTAATGGAAACTCATGAAAACCCTCACAAGCTTGAGTCCTACACAAAGCGATAGTATGGACAGTTTAGTAGAAGAAGAAAAGGGCAGGCAACCAATTGAAGGAAAAAGAAGCTTCATAGTTCTAAATTAAGTAGAGAAAAACTAAAAAACCATTTAGACAACTCAAATAAACTTCAAAAGCCCACCAAGAATTAGAAAAGCAGGAAGAAAAACGAGAAACTTATGAAGTTTATGGAGGCATTACGGCTGTATGAAAAGGAGCAAACAATCCAGAAATTCTTCACGCCATTAAAAAACTAAAACCTGACAGCGAAAGTAAACTTACTCGAAGAATAAATTCAGTAATAAACAGGGCTAAACATAAACTACAGGAACTCAAAACACAAAAGGAACATTTTTCCGAATTTAATGAAGAAAAAGGAGCTGTGAGTCTTCAAGAACAATAAGAATCCCCTTCAACGCAAAAAAACAAGTCCTGAAATTGTTCAACGCAGAAGTATAATTTTAGCACCTCAACCGCAAAAAAATCTGAATGAATTTACAACAAAAAGCGGCAATAAAAGAAAATTCAAAACTTCCAACAAACTCCAAAGAAAATTACAAGCCTCGACAAATAGACACAAGTTAATCCGAAACGGGCAGTGTTACAATAACCGAGACTACTAAACAGCAGGAGAGAACAACAAAAAATGCACATTATTCTCTAGTGTTTAGTCTACACTGCCGAATACGCACAATCAGCAATCGAACCTCTAGAAATAAAAACGCAACATCCTAAAATAGGTCAAATATTCATGACGCCTCGAGACAATCACGGAATTTATAAGAATTGGACTAAGTAATTTACATGTAACTTTACAAAGAGAGAACACAAACTCCTTCCGAGTCTCTGCTCACGGAGACTTGACAAAAAGTTAACCTAAAGGCACCCTGATCGACGTAGTAAACGAAGATTACATAAATCAAAGTGCTAGGAATAAAAGAACAAGTCATCAAATTTGCGCGAAAATGCAGCGTTTGCCAGAAACAAAAAATTATTCGGGCCAAAACCAACAAACCCATGGTTATTACGGACAGTCCTGTAGACACCTTCAATAAAGTATCCGTCGACCCTGTCGGACTATTACCGATAACTCCAGATGGAAATAGACACATTCTCGCTATGCAAGGTAACTTATCAAAGTACTGTATTACCTTATAAAATTGCAGAAATACTGTATAAAAGCACTACGATATTAGAAACAGCCAATGAAAAGCGTTTTCAAAAGCATGTAGACAAAATCAAGGTTGCTCATGAGTAACCTTCATGAAAGAACAAAGTAATAACCAAGACTTTCTTTTACAGGATGGCAGAATCAATATTGCTGAGTCAAACAGCCAAAGGCCAGGTTTATTCATATTTAATTCGCCCCAAAGGTGCAATAGAGGACCTTTAATTTCCAAAAGGACCCTTGAAAGATTTGTCTACAGAATACAATTTTTCAAGACCTGCTTGCAGCTTAGTCAGGCAAACAGAACCAACTTACGATAGACACTTTTATGTTAAATGCATGTTAAAAGATGTGAAACATGGGAATTTGTTTATCAAAACAAGTAATAGAGAAACAAATATCAAAACGGCGAAAAATTGAAACCTATACGACTGACACGGTGTTATTGGCGAACAGTCATACATTTGGACATCGGAAACTTAATCCAACATTTTAACACTAAGAAGATGAGACAATTTATCGACAATAACTATTAAAGGTGCATGGAGAGAATAATAAAATAAGATTGCAGAGCTGAAGTAAAGCTGGATATTTTACAAATTAAACTCCATACAATAAAAAAGGAAAAGAGAATTTGAATGACCTGTTAGCCGAAATATGGTATTACAAGCCAAAAACCAGTTTAATACCAAGAACCAGAAGGTATAACAATATGATTAATAAACTGTATTAAAATCAAAATAATTTAAACCAAAGATTAAAGAATCAGGCCTATATGGCGAAGAAAGAAATTCAAGATATACATCAAGAATTAAAAACAATAACTAACGAAATAATATTAATACAATCATTGTTAGACAGAAAAATTAAAAATATGCAAACGCAAAAAAAAACCTGAATAAGATGTTATACTTAAATCATATAAGGCAGTGAACAGAACAGGTGGAAACAAAACTCGATCATGCCCACCATGCTTTACAAAAAATCATAAATATTGTAATGAAAGCAAGAGAATAATGGCCATAGATGGTGCCGCAGATGATGCCCTATCTTCTGATGACCAGAACTTCTTTTTAACAAATAAAGAATATTAAGATTCGTGTATGAAAACAAAATATAACAGAATTTGCAATGCAAATGAACCCATACATTCAATTTCAACCAGTTCATGTTGTGCAATCATCATGTTATTCAATCCTTCAACAACAGCCTTTCTAAAATGCGATGTAAGAACAACCCTGCATGGAAGCTCCACTTGGATACAAATAACGTCTCTTCAAGCATGGTTATATTCAATAAACAATGCAGAACTAATGAGTATTAATTGTCGGAATCAAAAAATACAAACAGAATACATTTCAAATTCTAGAATAATTCTACTAGGAAGCGGGTGTATTTCTAGAAGAAAAGACATCATGTTGATAGGAATAGCAATGAGCAGAAATAAAAAAGAATATATACACAAGTCAGACTTTTGTTGAGTATAACCAACATATCGCCTACTATACTTAATTTTCCGAAAATTACATAATTAAAAAGAAATGACTCAGAAATACAACCAGCAAAAGTTTGGGAAGAATTGCAATATGGACAATCTTTGGTTGAAATTGAATAGCAAGTCACACAATTTCAACTAAAGCAGCATTTTCAAAAAATACAAAATCACATTATAGTAGGAACATCCACGCAACCGCTACCTTTGGACAATCCAGAAGAATAAAAAACTGAGAAAATCCAAGACCAAACAACCTTGCAGGCATGTATCCCAGCAACCAACATCCGAATAGCATAAGGAAAACCCTACCTCTATTTTTTATCGAGGAAGATGAAATTCTTAACAAGGAAGGAGAGGAAATGAAATGTTCATTTCCTTTAAAATTTTTATAAAAATTATCAGTATAATCACCAAGTCCATAATAGCTACAAATTCACCGCGATAAGGTATAGACGACAGGCTACAAAAAACGAATGCCACACACAACAAATGGAGTTTCACACAGACACTTATGATGCAGAGCACCAACACCAACGAAGATCAATAAACAAGAGTGCAGCAAAGAAAAATTTGAGATAAGTTAAAATTAAGTCCAACTGAAGATGGCTCTGTTGGCGCAGCAATTACTATGATATTGTAAACACCATCCGAAAATTCACGAGCAGGAACCTGAGCTGGCGGGTTCATCACCAAGGACGATCTAGCTACTCTTTAAATTTATGTCAGTTTTGAAATCCCGAATTACCGTAAAATCATGAGGCCTCGTGTAAAGCCGAAAATTCACGAGCAAGAAATTGACCTCTCCCGACTTCGCAAATGACGATCTATAACTTTAGCCTTTAGCTGATCCTCAAATGTATTCAGGTTTTGAGATCCCGAGTTACCCTAGAACAATTAGAATTAAACTTATTGTGATAAGGAATATATAATTAATTTTATGTAAATAGATATAGGAGACAAGATTTCAGGGTCTTAAATGTTTCAAATTTACTGCTGCATGTCTTAGTCATATTCTTAGTAAATAATTATTTTTTAACTAATGAAAGCGAATTTTTAATTGTTAAATTTTTAACCTAAGAAATTCTTTTGAAAGCTTATACTGAAGTTTGCAGTTGAAAAATTAATTTTGACCCTAATAAATGCGGAATTTCAACCAAAGAAATTAATTTTTAACTTCAAAAAATTAAATTTTAAAGAAGATGAATAATCCGCCACCAAAAAATATAAATTTATAACTAAAGCAATAAGTCTTTCATCAAAAATGGAATTTTTAAAGTAAGAATCTAATTTTAAAGTAGAGAAAAATAATTTTTAACCAAACATAAAACCGTTAAATTTTAATATAAAAAAAATTAATGTTTAATAAAAAAACAATCGAATTTAAACAAAATAGTAAAAGTTTCATCCCAAGAAATTAATTTACTAACAATAAGAATAATATTCTTCCAAATGAAGTCGAAATTGAAACAAAATACGTTTCAATATGTTTCAAATAAAAATTTAATAGTTGCATTTCCAGTTGCAAAATAATTATCAACCCCAAAACATTAAATTTTTGAGAAAATATTTAAATTTCCGAGCAAAAAATGAAATATTCAAACAAATAATTTAATTTTCTACCGAAAACAAAAATTCCAAATTTTTAAAGAAGAAGAATAATTTACCAACAAAAAGATGAAGTTTTGACTGAGAACGGCAAATTTTCCAGCAAAAAGAAATTTTGAACAAAATTGTTAAAGTTTCAATTACAAAATTTTCAAATAAAAAAAATTCAACAAAAATGATACACTTAAATTTTCAGCACAAGAAAATGTTCTTTTGACAATAAAAAAATCGGGGTTTTAACAAAAAAGTTAAATCATCAACCTAAAAATCCAATTTTAAACGAGACTAATAATTTTCTATATTAAAAAAGATGAATTTTGGAGGTGAAAAAAATAATAAAGAAAAATTGCAACAAAATCATTAAATTTTCCAACTTTAAAAATGAACATTTAAACTGAAAAATAAAAATTATCCAAAATAGGAAATAGTTACATTTTGAAGTAAAAAACTGAATTTTCTGCAAAAGAGTTTAATTTTGGATGAAAGAAATGAATTTTCAAATGCAAAATATTAAAAAAAAAACAATCGAATTCACAACAAAGCAGTTAAATTTTAAATCATATACTGGGAATTTCAATTTAAAAAGTTAAATTTTTAACCAAAAATGGAATGGAATGAATTCTAAGAGAAAATTTTAATAAGCTCAAGAAATATTCAGAAATCTTGAAACGATATAAAAACATGTAAAACTTGTAAAAATTTGTTAAGAATTTTGTAAGGTTTAACGAAAATAAAAAAAAAACCTTTTAGGTTCTTTTAGGAACTATTTCTTGATCATATTCTAGCTTTTGCACAAGAATAATTGAATTTTAAATAATTTTTTATTTCGAAAAATTAATTTTAGGAGTTTATTTTAAAACATTTTATAACATTACAAAAGATTGCATACATCGTCGAAACATCTAAAAAATTTTAATGCCAATTTTTTAAAATTTTGCAGAATTAAAAAAAAAATAGGAAAAATTTGATTAATTTTTAAAGATTTGAAGATTAGAAGGTCCGAAAGGATTAGAAAAAAGATTAATTGCCGTAATATTCATGTAAAATTTTTCAATGATTTTTTTTCTTTCGAAAAGTACTTTTAAAGTCCCTCTTTGACACTAGGCCAGAATCAAGGGAAAATATTCTAAAAATATGTTCATTAGGTATAAAGATGCTACAAATACTTACCTTTAGAATTGTTTTCTCCTTTTAAAATCATGAGATATTTCTTCATAAAATAAATTTTGTTGAATTTATTTAAAAATTATTTACAATCAATTTCCAATTATGATTTTTTTTACAATTAATATAAAATTTTAAAAGCTACATTTTGTAATGTTGAGATAAGTATTTTTAGACATTATTGATTTTGTAAATTTCTGATCTATTTAAAACGTTTGAAATTCTTCAAGATATTGGTATCTGCCTAGAGTTTTTATCAAAAGTTTGAAAAATCATTCAAAATGTAAAAAAAATTTGCATTAATCTTCTAAAATTTTCCAAGCATTTTAGGAAACATTGTTTATTCTATTGACACCTTTTGAGATTCTTTTAAAGCTTCTTATGTTTATCCTACGTTTCTAAAACTCTCATTTACTTTCTAAATAAGTTTCCAATTAACTAAATTATTTACATTTACTAAGCGTCTTAATCTTACCGAATTGAAACATTTTGCTTTACAACATTCTACACTCTTTTTTGGAAATCTCGGGAAATCGTTTGATGTATTTAAAAATCTTCTTTAATTTTTTTTAAAGTACATGTTTCAAAATAAAAAATCTTCAAAAATTTTCACACGATAATTAGGAAAATAATTCTGTTTTCATAAACTTTTTAGACCTTCTAATCTTTTAATCTTTTCAAAGACTCAAATTTTGCCTGAATTTTGTTAATTTTGCAAAATTAAAAAAAAACGCCATTAAAGTATTTCAGATTCTTTAAGAATTTCTGAAATGTTTTAAAATAATGTTTTAAAATTATTTTTTTTTAAATGAAAAATTATTTATTTATCCTTCTAATGGCCAGATTAGCCAGTTAGCTACCGAAAAGGGATCTTGAGGTCGGGGGAGCTCGAGTTCATGCTCGTGCATTATCGGCTCTACAAGATGCTGGGCTACGCAACATGTAGCAGAGCCGCCTCACCGATACGCTGCGTTTGAATGTGTATCTTCTATATAGGAGAGTGGTGGGGTCTGAAAACTCCCTCCTAGCTTTCTGCAGTTCCGTATGTAACACGTCAGACTGTCTGACGTCCCGAGTCTTCCTTGGACGCCCTCAGCATCGCAGGACGACCTTGCCTTTTGCCATGCCTCTCGATGACGACGAGCCATGCACAGCATTATCGAATTGGAACCTTTGAGTCAGAACTGAATAAAAATCCAAGACAGTGCCCATACTCAATAATTCAGAGAAAAATTCTTTCACCGACAGACGTCCTGATGAAGCCCTCCTCGATATATCTGCAAACAAAAACAAAAACCAATTCCCAGCGATCGGAAGAGGGTTGCGTTGTCAATTAGTTTTGTTTGCAAAGAAAGGGACGAGACACACACGAGAAAACCCTTACGCCTTTCATTAAACCGATGAACCATGACAAAATCACAAATAGTGACGTCACTATCAATGATGTTGCGACACACAGAAATGAAATTATCAAAAAGTTTGCCTATCGGGAAACCCGAAATAACAATGCTACACGCATTCAATAAATTATCAAGATAAGTAACTCGTAAGAATGCACTTTGAAGTCTTGAAGCAGTAAAATGGAAAGCTAGAAAGCAAACTTTCTATGTGATTTTCCGAGACTGCGTAACCGGAATCAAACACCGAGAGATCGAGATCTCTGATACACTCTTTCGAATTGGAGGACAAAACCCAATCAGGTAAGGAAGATGTCATTTCTTCGACCCGAAGAGAACGAACAACCAGAAACACTAAGTGAATTTAATACAAAAGATGTAATATAAAACTCACCACATATTCTCGACGCCGCAGTATTCCCTGATAGCTCCATAGCTATATTTTGCGCTAAACAATAATCTTCGTACATGACAGTGGATGCAGAGGATGAAGAAGAACTATTAGACTCTATAGTGAAACAAAGACTGAGAAATTATGATGTAAATACGGGTCCAGAAGCATAATGATATCATATAAAATCTGATAACACTTGGAAAATTTTCTACAATAAAGAAAGACGGAGCAAACACAATACAATCACACTAGAATCGACCACAAATTCACCAGCAAGCACAAATAATTTTGTCCCCAAAACTGAAATTGAACCAGATATGCGAAAATGGTTGATCTTACACACAAATTAATAGAATACAATAGATGTATTTTTCCTTATTGTATTACCCAAAAATGATCAAATTAAAAATGTAGATGAATAGTGGGAAAACCCCTTTTTTTACCTTCTTGACCTTGGCGGCTTGCTATATTATTGATAAAAATATTACTTTTATTCAGATTAGTTAATGCACCTTTTTCATAGCGAGGATTTAATTGTCTAAAACTCGCTTTTTGCGGCTCGCCCTATGCGGCCGTAAGGGTTGGAAGTGATAACAGTCGCATCTGCATTCTTTTTTAGAGTTGCCATATCATTAATAATAGAAATATATTATAATTTTTTATCATAGTCACTGAATAAGTTAAGAGACTGATGAGATGAGAATATAATATAAGCTTTACAATAAAATCTGAAAACTTGGAAATTGGACAATTTGTGAATTGAAACGGTAAAATTAAAATTTTCTACCAGAATTGCCTGAAGTTTAACCTATTGATAATAACTTAATTACAAACATGTTCATTTCTATTTCGGTAAATGAAGAATACATCAAACACCTTTAAGTTTTCCTTTATTAACATATTTGCTTAAATAGTTTGAGGTTGGTATGTAATCTTGAGAAATAATAGTGTTCTCTAGGTACAATAACTCTCGACAGCAGTATGATGTAATTAAATTGTACTTTTTTGTTTTACCTATAATAAATTCTAATTAACAATAAAAAATTTATATTTTGAGCTAAACGAGGTAACAAAGTAAATAGTTCAGTACAATTAATCCACGATCCAGAATAAATTTTCTACTTCATTTTTCAATATGCGAATAATCACTCTCGTTCCAAGGTGCATACATCTGTAACGCATTAATTTAATTTGGCAGTGTGGATAAATTTTAATCGCCCGAATTACAAAATTTATTTGTAATGTTTAATATAAAAGCTAATAAACCAACTTAGCGTTACAAAAAATTTAAAGACTCGTCGAATAAAATGAACATTCATTATCTGGTCTTTGTTTGGCCAGTCGCCACCCTACAATTATTTTTTAAATCAATTTACTGGCGCGAAGAATTATGTGGCACATATTCTATTTTAAAATACTTTTCCATTGGCTTTTGGTTGCCTATTGGACAGTCCGCGATTTCTGCTTGTGTTAATTCTTTAATAGCGCCGCTTTCCATGTTCATTTTCGCCCGCTTACGCCTCGCAGGTGGGGGTAAATATATTCCACGAAAAATACTTTGACTGCGTAATATTTGAAATATTGCATAGACATCACCATTAGGTGTTGATAAAACCATTTGTTCTTCGGTCGGCATCGGGCTCAGGATATGATTTTTGTTTTTCAATCGAACTGGTGTATCGGAAGGAAAAGTGTATCTTTGAATTCGAAATATTTTATTAGGATTATTGCGGGGAATCAGTCGAAGATATCTAAGTTCTTCAGGTGCATATCCAAGTATGATAGCATCTGGATACCTGGTAGTAGGAGACCTGGACCGCTTACGAAAAGGTGGCTTGCTAGGATGAACAGAGCTGTTAGAAGATCCAGGTATGCGAAGAGAAAGAGTAGTGTCTAGTGAATGTCTTTCAGGAGAAGCAGCAGAAGTTCCGCAAGAAGGAACACCAGAAACTGGGTGTCTGTCAGGCGAACAATCGATCTGTGAACTAAATCCTGAAACAAGAAACAGATGAATAGATTTTTCTTATAGTACACAATCGAATGTATGCAGGTACATCATAAGTTGATAAATTTGTTTGTAATTGTCAAATTATTAAGGAAGTCTGCATGGGGTTGTTCTTCGAATTCCATGTGAAATCGGGAGATAAAATGAAACAATTGCATGAAAATTCCAACTTTTCATTTTTAATAAATTTCTGATGTCAGGACATTGTCGATTACTAGTCAAATAATTTTTTGGAGAACCGGGAATAAATCTGCCTCGGCTCGGACCCAAACCGAGAAAGCCACTCTTATGGAATGGAGCGTTAACCAATTACTAGATAACTCTTATTTATATCTGCTTCGCATTCACCACCTCGCAGCACTTCGTGAAAAACAAGACAATCAAAGCGCAGCTCTGACATTTTCTAAAAAAGCAGAAAAGTCTGAAATTTGTATTTGGTATGTTTAAAGTATCGAATAAAACTCGACGAGAAAGAATACAAAAAACGGGAGGATCCACTTGGAATGTGAAGTATATGGTCGGTGGTAATTGTCGCCCAGCTCATTCTACCCCCTAGAGAGGATGAGAAAATAAAGTTGTGTCCTGGAAATCGGGGAAAATGTGGGCGGAGGGTGGTGGTCTTCAAATTTATTTTACTTTTAAAAAAGATGATGAAAAACGAGGTATTGACTGAAACAGTGAAAAATTATTTTTTCGAAATTTTAAAGGGTGTAACCAAAATTACTCTACCCGGAATACGATATAATTTACGACGCGAGCCCCTGGAAATAGCACAAGATGTGGCTGAGGTTATTGTCACCAAACTCACACTACCCCCCACGCCAAAAAAAGTATATAAAAACAAAATCAGACCTCTGTAAATGGGCCATGGTAATGATAAGGTTTGAGTGTTGCTAAGCTCATTCTAACCCTGAGTAATAACATGACAAATGGGGCGGGGCAGGAAATAGGGGGCAATTTGGCTGGATGGTGAGTTTTGTTAAATTTACTCTATGGAAGTGGCAAGGGTCTGAGTGATCGATGTTGTTGACAGACTCAATCTTGCTATGAGAAAAGATGCAAAAACCTTGGGGAAAACCTCAAAATAAGTGAGGGTGAAAATTATGGAAGTTTATTCCTAAATTTTCTCATGTCTCCTTTGAGGATATAAAAAACATTTAGAACCACTTGAAATGGATCAGGGTGTACCACAGAAGTGTTGAGCCAAACAAATCTCACCTCCGTGAAAGATTATAAAAAACAGGAAAAAGGTTACTGGGGAAGGATGCAGCTTGGGCATCCTCGCCAAATTCTCCGTTTGCTCGGCAAACAGTTGTATAACCAAATTCACACTTGATCTGGGTAAAACTATAAGAAACACACAAAATGGATAATATTCTTTGGAAAATGTAAAAATAATAGTCTCTAATAAGTTTTTACGCGCAAACCACTTATAGATCTCTCCTCGTATTTTTTAAACATTAAAACTATAAATAGTGATCAGATGGGAACTGGTACCCATTGACTAACTCCAAAAAATTTAGATCTAGATAAAGCTTAAAAAATATTTACTCAAAATCATAAATATATGTAACTGTATTTACCAATGATAGAGTTAAGGACAACCGCAAAGGATAAAATCAAAGAATAGACAATCTTCATCTTTCCAAATGAGAGGAGACACCAGTGAACATTATAGTATAATATCCCAAAAATTACACTTGTAAGCTTGCTCTTCTGGTATATTTACATTTGATAAGCGTCAATTTAGTGGAAATGTTTGTTTATGCAGAAATAAGTAATGATTCATTTTTCTTGTAATTAAACATTAAATACCACCAACGTTTTTATCATAAGTTAAATAACAATCCCAATTTTTGTGAAAACATCCAGGTTTATGATTCTTAAATTGTCTGTATACTTGTTGCTAGTACTTAAAAAGAAAAATTTTGATTTTTGATAATCCTACAAGATTATCATAATAATTTTTGAAATTTTTCGAATAATTAAAAATTGAAATTTCGACCGCACAAAAAGAAATAAAAAAAATTATCAATAAAGAACAAATCATTCTTAATAATATTATCCTAATTTAAATATAATAGTTATATTTTTTAAATCCAAAAATGACTTAATATATGAAGCATTTTTTTGAATAACTTTCAGCTATTACTAACTCTTTCAACATAAATAAAAAAAATTTTCTTTTATAGGCTGAAATCCGAAAACAAATCATGTTTTAACTTCATCAATGCAAACCTCAAATTTCTATATATTTTAAGAATGATTCGGTGATTAAACTAATAAACGCACGCGACGTAGGTCGTATTCTTATCTTCTTAAACATTTCCATTACACGCCTAATTTTTTTTTATAATTGCTCAACAATCACGTAATATTTATTTGTGTCCTTGCTTTGGATTCAGAGAGTATGGCTGGCTCAAGTTTATGAAAATAGACTCTGCAGGTGATATTTTAATCTTTTTAAAATTAAAATCAAAGTAATTATTAAAATTCCAAAAATGCTGTGACAAACCTGTGTTAAAATTGCCAAATTCACAATTTATTTTATTTTTAGTAATTTTCGCTTTTAATTTCCGGCCAGTCTTCGCTATTATTTATCATTTCTTTTGAAAATATTGAGTAAAAAGACTTAACATTTTACGCTAGAAAAACTGTCACTCAAATAGTCTGAAATCACAATAATAATAATGATAATAATAATAAATATTAGAAAAAACAGGATATGAACAACAACATTTGTACTATTTAACAAGAATCAATTTATTAAGAGGCACTTTGAAGGCACGTCTTTACTAATCGAGATCCGTTTCTGGACTAAAGAACGCACGTGTCACCAATATCACATTCATACACTATACACATCTCAATCATAGTTTACAGTTTATGTTATAGAGATTACGCATAGCTTTTAAAGCCTTATATACCTTATACCAAACTTCTTAGAACCCAAGAACACACACGACTTATAACACATGCATATCGTTTTTATTTCTTAGAATGTAGATTATATTTTTTTGCTCTATATACATATGTACAATCGTTGAAATAATCCAACAATAAATTTACGAAATTAGAAAAATCTGTTAACTTTGTTCAAAATTAGCAAAGTATCACAAAGATTTAATTTTCGTCAAGGCTAGTAAAGGTGATTTAATGGTTGCCCAGCTTTGGTCATGAAAAATTGGGAGCTTAAAAATTGTTTAAAAAGCATCAATGTACCAAAAACTCATTTAATAGTTTCTTTAGATGCTGTGTCCATGTTTGAAAGCACCTCACTAGATCCTGCTTTATATTGCATTGAAGAAAAAACTAATTTCAATCATAACTTCACAAAAATTACTAAAAATGAAATTCTAATTAGATATTATAAAAGAAATGCACAATTAATAGTTTTCACTAATTAAAGATTTTATAAAATTCACCCATAAATGCGAGAATAATAATAATATTAACTATATTGATTTGCAAATTATAAGAACTCCAAGTGGCGATTCATTAACGAATTGGTACAAAAAAAATCCTTTTTGGTCTAATAGATACCAATACTATAGTTCGAAAAATTTATTTTGTCACAAAATTGGTTTAATAAAAGATTTATTAAACAAATCTGGCAAATACTCATCGCTCGCAACGCGCGCCGCTCTTAGGTTTCAGCGCACCTGCGAATTGTCAGTAGTAATTTGGGAACTATGAATTCTCTTTTGTTAAAGCTCCTTCGACTGTAACGAACACATTCTCATCACGTATCTCTTGCTCGGCACTCGAGTTTGTCCCTGAAGTCATATATCATTTCTATAAATGTATATTATTACAATTTATAACATTCATTACCATGAAAACAGACGTTGCTTCATTGTCTTGTTTAAGAAAAATTCACATGCTTTAAAAAATTTTCTTCTTAAATATTTTAATGCAACTTCTGTCGTTTTTTATGAACTAAATATATTTTCATTTCCAATGTTGTTATCACAATTTAAACATTGAACGCATTATGCTCTACATTGCATAATATAAATAAATGTAAGTGTTATAATAAAGTTTAAATATAAAAACCTGACCCGATATGAAAAACCATATTTTCGGAATACGAAAGAGATTATGCTTCCTCGTTAGTACTTTCGATGAAAATCCGCCTATTGTTTTTCAAAGTTCTTTATTCACAGTTTCTTCATTCATGTCCAAACTGTCAATTAATCAACACTGACCCCACATTTGTGCGCAGGTCTTTTAAAATTAACGGTTGAAGCATCGACAACTGTAATTTGGTATTGTGAATGCTCTTTTGTTAAAGCTCTTTCGGCTTCAAGGAATACATTCTCGTCATTTATCTCGTCCGTCGCACTCGACTTTGTCCAAAATGTGTTTCGCTTTTTCAAATATTTCTAGGTAATGCACAAATTTTATTTTTTAATTACTAATTTAATATTTTTTTATTATTTTGCATTGATTTTTATTCTTAGCAACCCTACAAAATATATCATTTTAATTAATTTGTATTATTACAATCAATAGTGCATTTGTATTAAAACATACATATGTTTATTATCTTTTTGTAATTAAAAGAGAGCGTGTCCTAGAACAAAAAAAATTTGTTATTTAAAACTTGATTGGAACTTGTGCAGTTACTTTTCATAAATTTAATTAATTTATTTTCAAATCTATTTTTCACGATTTCCAATAGAAATACTAATCAAATTTGTAGATATAATACAGGGCGAAAAATTTTGGTAAATGAAATGTTATTGCCGCTTTTATCGTTTTTTCAAAAAGTTTAATTCTTTATATTTTGAATATAATTTTATAACAACAGCTTATAAAAAATTGGTAGATCTTTTTTTGTAGAAAAATTTTGTCTTTTTATTTTTTTTCATCTGTCCAGTCTTTTTTCAAAAATTCAATTTTTTTTATTGTTAATTGTATTTTTTACGAGTGAAATAAAATTTGCTCGACCTTTCTAAAAATTATAAGCAAAGAATTTGTAGGTCTTTTTTGGGGTGAACAACTTTTCTCAATTAATTTTTATTCGTGCCTTACGTCGTTTTTTCAAAAGCTTAAACTTTTTATTACTTTGTTATTTTCACAATTATTTATTTCCTTGGTAAAAAAACATAACAATAAGAATAGGATTAAAATAATAATGTTAATAATAATATTAATTTCTAAAAGATTATATCAAACAAAGTAAAAGTATGAAATTCTGATGTAAAGGATTATATCACATTTATTGTCCTTGAAACGAACTCTTATCAAATGTAAATTTGACAAAATCATAATCGTGACGCCTTTAATCTGAAAGATAAAACAAGTAGGAGTAGGTTGTATCAGCTTATGAAGCACAATAATATTCAATCGTTTCATTTTTTGCCCGGTTATTTATTAATATAATAATTGATTTCTCGTCCAATTAAAAAATATGAAGATTTTCTACACCATTGCCTTATCCTGGGCCGTTATCCTCAATTATATTGGTGAATATAATAATTAAATGTATCTATAATTCAGATAGATTAGTTAATCCACAGAAAATATTTTTTATTGCTTACTGCGACTTGCACAGTAATTTTTCCTCTTTTTAATGTTTGACCAAAAAATAATTCTTTTCTCTTCTTTTTTAGGACGATTTTTATATCTTTGTTAAATTAAAATAGGAACATTTTATGATCGTTGTCCAAAGTTGGTGGTTAGATTCTTTTTTTCGTTTTCAGGATTTCAGCACATGAATCTGATTTTTGAGAGTTTAATAAAATTTTAATTTTTTAAATTATAATTAGGGATTTGGAGAACTTACTTTCCAATCGTGATAATTTTGATTTATCAAATGAAAATCCGATAACACAATTAAAAAGAGACACTTTCATTATTATTGACAATTTTAAAAAGAAATTACTTTCAGAAAAAGATATAAGCGGGTCTGGTATTAATGCTGAAGACGCAGTTCTTTTCAGATGTTATGCTTTTAAATTACTCAAAAAGATGACAATCATTTAAGAACAGTTATTTGAACTATTATTACACCCAATACATTTTTTTAACAGAAATTTAATTTGATTCCCAAAGATTCTATCACAACCTAAAAATACAATATTGGAAATATCTGGGAATTTCCAAAAATTATTATTCAAAAACAGTTCCTGATGGGGAAATTTTTAATTTTAAATTAATGGGACGATATCAAAATACGTACTCGATTATGTAAAAAGAATTTACCAAATGGATAATTTGTATAAATATCCTTTGACGTCCGAGAAAATTAGCGCTATCAGATAACATTTTATTTACAATTTTATTTAACGTTTCGGAAAAAGTAATTTTAATACAAAAAATGAAAAAATAATTGATAGTAAGTTTGTGAAAATTTTGCAGAAAAAATTCTATAATAGTATTTTATGATTTCCGAATATTAATCTCCGCATCATCTTCTTTGATATTTTTAATTGAATTTTTAATATTTGCAATCAAACTGGTTACATCATCAAGAATCTCAACATTTGATAAATTTTTAAATATTTGTTTAATCTGTAATCGGTAATGTCCTATGAATGTGAGAATAATAGTGTTAATAATTATCTTCATTTTTAAATTATAAAAACTCCTAGTGGCAACTTATTAATCAATTTGTATAAGATGCCTTCATGATCTGAAAGATAATTAAATATTTATTTAAATAATTTATTTTGTCACAAAGTTGGGCTGATTAAAGGTTTAGTAAACAGACGTATTAAGCTGAGTGATATTCAAACTAGAAAAGAAAATTTTAATATAATAGTAGTATTAAAATAAATAAAAAAAAATAAATGTAAATATTCTTACAACAAATTTAATTTAAAAGTTATATTTCCCTATATTCAAGGTTTATTTGAAAGACTAACGAATTCTCTCAACAAATTAATTTTAAGTGTATATTTCAAAAATGAAAAGCTTTAGATAATTGATAAAGTAGATATTTCGGGTTTCAATCGTGTACAAAACTACGAATTTTGCCGACGTTTCGTGAACATTGCAGT